>JAVJIF010023023.1:0-85780 GCA_038442645.1 Agave tequilana | reverse complement strand
AATTTATAAATGATAAACACTCATAATAGTATCACAAGAATGTAGCTCTCTTTTCTACGATCCCAACGGCTTGAGAATCATCCAAATCAGATTTCAGATGGTCAAATATCACCAAAATACTAAAATCAATAAAAATGGGTTAGATTCACAATTTTATAAGGTCTAAAATATAAATATTTTGTTTAATAGGGGATTTTATGCAATTTTACCTTTCTTTTGTTTTGGATGTGGTTCGGGTCCATTGTTGGGTCAAACCTGAAAATCACCTAGAGGGGGGGTGAATAGGTGATAATGCTAATCAATGCACAAATAAAAATTATGATGCAACAATCTCCCAAACAAGACTATAAGCCGGATTTCCCGTAAAGGGCTCTGACTCCTTCTCCTGATTCCTCTAGATATGAGTTGGAGGTGCACAATGCAATCTTGTTGTATGGAATTTTGATTGACAAGATGAATGAAACAAGAATTGCAATGAAATAGAGAGCAAGTAATAAAAGCATGAAAATAAACATAAAAAGCAGTAAAAAAATAAAAAAAACCAAACGCAAACACCGAGAATTGTTATCGAGGTTCGAGCACCCAGCTCTACTTCCCCTCCTTCCCCAGAAGGATTGCTAACCACTTCCACTAACACAAAGATGTTACAATACACCGGAGTACCCAACTCCACAATCACAAGTACAAGTTCTCTCTTGGTAGTCAAAAGACCACAAACTATCTTTTGCAAAACTCTCTTCCCTTACAAAATCCTTGTAGAACAATGAGTAGGATGAAGCTCTTGTGTGTAGGAGAAAAGAAAAAGAAATCAGAGAGTTCTTGAAAACACTTCAGAAATGAGAGAGAATTTCAGCACAAAACCAAGAAACCAAGCTCTTTTGAATGCCTTAAACTTTTGAATTTTTGCAAATTTTTCTTGTTATGAACTTCTCCCTAAACACCCCTATTTATAGTAGAGGCCTAGGGTTTAAAGATAAAATTCACTTAAGCCAATTAGGAAGTATTAGGATTAAATATCATTTAAACCCTTTTTAGAGAGAAAAAGACAAAAATTAAACAGCTCAGAAAACTAGCCGTTACTGTTCAAACGGCTCTCTCGGTCAACCGGTCGGTCGACTGAAGTACAAAAATAAGAGCCGTTTGCCGGCTCTCGGTCGACCGCCCGTCGACCGAAACAAACAGAGAGCAGAGGTCTTACAGTCAGGCAGGTTTCAGTCGACCGCCCGGTCGACCGTAAAACGTGCACACGGATACGTACAGCTGCCAGAACCTCGGTCGAACTGGGACGTCGACCGACTTGACCTGACATAGGGTCGGTCGGCCGGTCGGTCGACCGGCTCAGGTCAAAAGTCAAGATAGAAATGGAATTTTGAAGGGAATTTAAAATTAAACAAAGTAGTTTTGAAAAGAGGTATGTATAAAACATAAAATGAGTTTGTAGGCAGATGATTGTATACAAAAATATTTTGTACATATTATAGGAATATTTTTTGGAAATAAGATGTGTGCAAAAACGTGTGTGATAGAGCTTCAAATCTATTCACTATTCTTTAACAAAACTATAAAACTAGAAACAAATCTAATGAATTATCTTGATCAATCTTGAAGTCTTGAGTCATGCAATGTCTTGCTAGAGCCTTCTCTTCTATGTTCCTTCCTTAGTGTGCAAAACGCCTTCTTTGCTTTATGAACCTAGAAGTTCTTGCAATAGCTAAGCAATGGCCTCCAATATGGTACTAACCTGAAACTTATCTTAAACAAACTAATTAGTACCAATAGCTCTTATTTGTTTTGTTATCATCAAAACTCTAAACAAATGGAGAGTGCAACCTTTTGGGCCAACAATCTCCCCCTTTTTGATGATGACAAAACCAATAGGCTATGAACAAAAGTATAGGGGAGGAGAAAGCTCCCCCCAAATTATGCTATATAAAACAAGGAAAACAATGTAAGTTGCAAGTAAAAATCCATGAAACTAAAAATCACAAACACAATGGAATATAAAATACTTGCAAGACACTTAAACTCAAATATAAGAATTCATTAAAAACTTTTGAAAGCACATCAAAAACCAAAACATATATAAACTCATATGGAACCAAAACCATATGAACTTCATATTTCCATACATAACTCATTCTTCCCCTTTTTGTCATACATCAAAAAGGGTCAAGAAAAACATTGTTATTCATAACACAAACATTAAGTTCACACAAATGAATGAAAATCTAGCAAAATCAAGTGGTTTAGTGAAAATATCGGCAAGTTGCAAGTCCGTAAAAACATACTCAATATCTATATCTCCTTTCTCAAAATGATCTCTAAGAAAGTGATATCTAATCTCAATGTGCTTGGTCTTACTATGTTGATTTGAATTCTTAGTCATATGTATAGTACTAGTATTATCACAAATATTTTATATGGTTATAATGCAAATCATAATCAAGGAGAGTATGTTTCATCCAAAGGACTTGTGCACAACAAGCCCCCGCGGCAACATACTCCGCCTCGGCGGTTGAGAAGGCTACGGAATTTTGTTTCCTAGAGGACCATGAAACAAGACAATTACCAAGAATTGACATGTCCCACTAGTACTCTTTCTATCTACTCTACAACCCCGCATAGTCGGCATCCGAATAACTCGTCATTGAGAAATCTCCGGTTTTCGGATACCATAAACCCATTCCAATTGTGCCCTTTAATATAACGAATAATGCGTTTTACCGCAATAAGATGGGACTCTTTGGGACACGATTGAAATCTAGCACAAAGACACATACTAAACATGATGTCCGGCCTACTTGCCGTCAAATACAAAAGACTACCTATCATGCTTCTAAATAATTTAATATCAACATCTTTACCTTGGTCATCCTTATCAAGCTTGGTTGTAGTTGCCATGGGAGTGTTGCAAACTTTAGAGTCTTCATGTCCAAACTTCTTTACGAGTTCCTTTGCATATTTGGCTTGACATATGAAGTTCCCATCTTGCAATTGTTTGATTTGGAGTCCAAGAAAGAAATTAAGCTCACCCATTGAAGACATTTCAAACTTACATTGCATAACCTTTTCAAACTCCTTGCATAAAAACTCATTAGTAGAACCAAAAATTATATCATCAACATAAATTTGCACAATTAAAATGTCATTTTCAACATGCTTAGTAAAAAGAGTTGTGTCTACTTTACCTTTAACAAATCATTTGAGATGAGAAAACTAGAAAGCCTTTCATACCAAGCTCTTGGAGCTTGTTTCAATCCATACAAAGCTTTATCAAGTTTAAAAACAAAATCGGGATGAACATGATCACAAAACCGGGAGGTTGTTCAACATAAACTTCTTCATTTATAAAACCATTTAAAAATGCGCTTTTCACATTCATTTGAAAAAGTTTAAAATTTTTAAAAGATGCAAAAACTAGTGTCATCCGTATGGCTTCAAGCCGTGCTACGGGTGCAAAGGTCTCCTCAAAGTCAATTCCCTCAACTTGATGTAACCTTGGGCCACTAACCTAGCTTTATTCCTAATGACATTACCGGACTCATCCATCTTGTTTCTAAAGATCCACTTAGTACCAATATTGGTCTATCGTGGGGCCTAGGAATAAGGTGCCAAACTTGGTTGTGCTCAATTGATTGAGTTCCTCTTGCATGGCTAGCAACCAATATGAGTCCGCCTCGGCTTCGAGGATGCTTTTGGGTTCAAAATGAGAAATGAAAGCAAAGTTACCACATAAGTCATGGAGTTTGGAGCGAGTTGTTACCCCTTTAGATGCATCACCTAAGATGAGCTCCTTGGGATGATTTGTAGCATATCTCCAAGCTTTATAGGAAGCGGTTGAGAGCTTTCCTCTTTATCCTCTAGAACATCACCAAGGGATTCTTGCTTTTCTTCTTGAGCGGGTGAGTCCTTCAAGGATAGTCTCTCCATGTCTTCACCTAATGGGTCAATCTCTACAACATTCTCAACAACCACATTAGATTCTTCAAACTTAACATGCATGGATTCTTCAATGGTGAGTGAAGATCTATTGAATACTCTATAAGCTTTACTAGTAGTAGAATATCCAACAAAGATTGCTTCATAAGCCTTAGCATCAAATTTACCCAAGTTATCTTTAGTATTCAAAACAAAACACTTGCATCCAAAAACTTTGAAATATGGAACATTAGGTTTTCTAGAATGATACATTTCAAAAGATGTTTTAGAAGAATTTTTACACAAATAAATACGATTTGAATATAGCATTCGTGTTTACGGCCTCGGCCCATAAATATTGAGGGAGGTCACATTCACTAATCATGGTCCTAGCCATCTCTTGAAGTGTTCTATTTTTCCTTTCTACAACTCCATTTTGTTGTGGAGTCCTAGGACATGACATTTCATGCTTAATTCCCTTTTCATCACAATAAGTCATGAGAGTTGGTTAACAAACTCACCACCTCTATCACTCCTTATTCTCAAAATCGAAAAACCTTTTTCTTTTTCAAACCCTTTTTCGAAAATTTTGAAATGAGAAAAAGTTTGATCTTTGTGTTCCAAAAAGAAAACCCAAGTGAAACGGGAGAAATCATCAACTAAAACAAATACAAATCTACTACCATTTAACTCTTAGTTTTAGTTGGTCCAAAAAGATCCATATGAATTAATTCTAATGGTCTAGTTGACATGATATCCTTGATTGGTTTGAGGAAGACTTGGTTTGTTTCCCAAGTTGGCACGGACCACAAATGCGGTCTTTTCTCAAACTTCAAGTAAGGTATACCCTTCACCATTCCTTAGAATTAATCCTATAAAGATAGTCAAAAGATGCATGTCCTAATCTTCTATGCAAAGCCAAGAATTTTCATCAAAAGCATTCAAGCATTTAGTAGAACAATCTAAATTAAGCATGTCAATGATATAAACATTATTGTCACGAAACCGGTGAGAATACAATCATTGGTTTTAACATCAAAAATCTTGCAAGAAGAATCATCAAAACAACTTTAAGTCCACGTCACAAAATTGACTAATACTAAGCAAGTTATGCTTCAAACCATCAACAAGAGCTACATTTTCTATAATAGGAGATGCACCAATTTGAATGTTACCTATACCGATGATAGTGCCTTTGGAGTCATCCCCGAAGGTGACGGAGCCACCTTCCATGTACCTTGATAGGGTTGTAAAGTTGTTGATGTCCCATGTCATGTGTCTTGAACAACCACTATCAAGGTACCACCGCTCCCTACGTCTTGGAGCCTTGGTGTGTACCTACATCAAATAATTTAGGACTTGATTTTGGTACCCACATTTCTTGGATCCTAAAGAGTTAGTTCCATGAACCCAAATAAGATTATTTGATCTATTTACTTGGTCATAACAAAACTTAGCCAAATGTCCATTCTTACCACAATATGTGCATCTATACACTCTACCATATTTAAAAGCATAGTGAGTGTGAGATTTGTGAGCATGTGTGGATTTAGCATGAGTGTGGTGTGTAGTGTGAGCATGAGGGATCTTAACATGAGAATCTTTAATATGAGAAGTGTGCTTTTTAGAAAACTTTTCTTCAAGTTTCTTTGTGTTAAAGCACAATCTTTCAAAACCTTTTCAAAATCAACCATTTTAGTTTTTAAAGAAGAAATTTCTTTTTCATCAATCTTAAGAAATTATGCTTTACATGCAACTTTGTAAGCACTAAATTCATTTTGAGTAGAAATGAGATTTGAAGAAATTTCATCTTTTTCTCTAGTAACAATAGCAAGTTGATTTTTTAGAAAAGCAACTTCCTTTTCCAATTTTGAGCATTCTACACTTTTTTTATTATCATATGTTTCTGAAAGCTCAACAAAAGCATGTACAAGCACCTCTTTACTTAATTCATCTTCTTCATCATCAAGAGGTTGAGGGTTACCTTTGGTGTGTTTGCATGAAACACATGTTCGCTTGGTCTACCTCGTCTTCGGATTCTCTTTCCGAATCTCATGTGGCTTAATAGGCTTTCTTTTCAACCGGCTTCTTTGGCTTGAAGGAGGAAGTCATCTTCTTCTTGATTCCGGGCAATCCGCCATGATATGTCCGGGCTTTCGGCAATTGTAGTAAATAATTCTTCTCTCCTCTTTGCCTTCGAATTTTCTTCGGAAGTTGAGCTTGTTCTTCCGGTACATCCTTTTGACATTTCGCACAAGAAGGGAGAGCTCCTCATCTTCTTCTTCGTCTTCTTCATCGTCCTCAAGAGTGGATGAAGACTTGAAGGCTATGGACTTCTTCTTTAGCGAGCGGCCTCTTCTCTTGCCTTCTTTTCCATCTCATGGGTTTTTAAGTTCCCAATGAGACTAATGAGGTCCATTTCATCCTTGTCGTTCAATTCTTTCAAGGTGGTGGCCTTTATCTCCCATGATGAAGGAAGAGCCCGAATCACTTTTCGCACCTTTTGGTCATTGGAGATATCATCACCTAAGGAGGAAAGAGCATTGGTGATTTTAGTAAACCTTATAATCATGCAATCAATGATTTCATCATCAATCATTTTAAAAGATTCATATTGGGACCTTAAGAGATCTATCTTAGCTCTCTTAACTTGTGAAGTCCCCTCGTGTGTGACCAACAAATGTTGCCAAATCTCATAGGCGGATTGGCAATGTATTACCCGTGTAAGGTCATCCTCATTCAAGGCGGTTAAGAGGGAATTTTGGGCCTTGGAGTTAGCATCATATTCTCTAAAAGTAAAGTCGGTCCATGTGCTCTCATCACTATCGGGTACAACATAGGGTTTGGTCAAAGATTTAGCTACTAGGCTACCTAAAGATTGCAAGAAAATAGTCATCCTAACCTTCCAAATAGGGAAATTAAGTCCGTCAAATTTAGGAGGGGTTTTGATGTTATCGGCCATATTTACTAGTGTATGAATGATGGAATGCAAATATTGATTAGCAAATTTTAAGGATCTCTCTAAGGATGTTAAGCCAAACCTAGAGTCCAAGCTCTGATACCAATTGAAAATCACTTAGAGGGGGGTGAATAGGTGATAATGCTAATCAATGCACAAAAAAAAATTATGATGCAACAATCTCCCAAACAAGACTAGAAGCCGGATTCCCCGTAAAGGGCTCTGAACTCCTTCCTCCTGATTCCTCTGGATATGAGTTGGAGGTGCACAATGCAATCTTGTTGTATGGAATTTTGATTGACAAGATGAATGAAAACAAGTGAATATTGCAATGAAAATAGAGAGCAAGTAATAAAAGCAATGAAAGTAAAACAAGAATCAAAGCAAGTAAACCAAAACGTAAACACCGAGAATTGTTATCGAGGTTCGAGCACCCAGCTCCACTTCCCCGCCTTCCCCAGAAGGATTGCTAACCACTTTCACTAACACAAAGATGTTACAAATACACCGGAGTACCCAACTCCACAATCACAAGTACAAGTTCTCTCTTGGTAGTCAAAAGACCACAGACTATCTTTTGCAAAACTCTCTTCCCTTACAAAAATCCTTGTAGAACAATGATTAGGAATGAAGCTCTTATGTGTAAGGAGAAAAGAAAAAGAAATCAGAGAGTTCTTAAAAACACTTCAGAAAATGAGAGAAAATTTCAGCACAAAAACTAAGAACCAAGCTCTTTTGAATGCCTGAAATTTTTGAAATTTTTTGCAAATTTTTCTTGTTATGAACTTCTCCCTAAACACCCCTATTTATAGTAGAGGGATAGGGTTTAAAGATAAAATTCACTTAAGGCCATTAGGAAGTATTAGGATCAGTAAATATCATTTAAACCCTTTTTAGAGAGAAAAAGACAAAAATTAAACAGCTCAGAAAACTAGCCGTTACTGTTCAAACGGCTCTCTCGGTCGACCGGTCGGTCGACCGAAGTACAAAAAATAAGAGTCGTTGCCGGCTCTCGGTCGACCGAACAAACAGAGAGCAGAGGTCTTACAGTCAGGCAGGTTTCGATCGACCGCCCGGTTGACCGTAAAACGTGCACACGGATACGCACAGCTGCCAGAACATCGGTCGACTGGGACGGTCGACCGACTTGACCTGACATAGGGTCGGTCGGCCGGTCGGTCGACCGGCTCAGGTCAAAAGTCAAGATAGAAATGAAATTTTGAAAGGAATTTAAAATTAAACAAAGTAGTTTTGAAAAGAGGTATGTATAAAACATAAAAATGAGTTTGTAGGCAGAAGATTGTATACAAAAATATTTTGCACATATTATAGGAAATATTTTTGGAATAAGATGTGTGCAAAAACGTGTGTGATAGAGCTTCAAACCTATTCACTATTCTTTAACAAAACTATAAAACTTGAAACAAATCTAATAAATTATCTTGATCAATCTTGAAGTCTTGAGCCATGCAATGCCTTGCTAGAGCCTTCTCTTCTATGTTCCTTCCTTGGTGTGCAAAACGCCTTCTTTACTTTATGAACCTAGAAGTTCTTGCAATAGCTAAGCAATGGCCTCCAAATATGGTACTAACCTGAAACTTATCTTAAACAAACTAATTAGTACCAAATAGCTCTTATTTGTTTTGTTATCATCAAAACTCTAAACAAATGGAGAGTGTAACCTTTTGGGCCAACAAAACCCATTAACTCAAACCCAGTAACTTGAGTTGTGGGTGCGGGTAGGGTTAATGGGTCGGTTTGTTGGGTTTTAGGTCCAATATATATGGAGAGAAAGAACGAGAGAACAAGAGGGAAAAGCAGGAGAGAGGGCTGCGACAGCCTCGGCATGACTGCGGCAGCCTACCGACAGCGACTGGGGGCGCGGCGAAGGCGGTCGACCTCTGGACGCGGTGATGGTAATCCAAGGGAAAGGAAGAGAAGGAGAAAAAAAAAGAAAGGAGCAAGAGAGGATGGGGAAGCTCGGAGAGGGGGCTATGATGGTGCTGTAGCCGGCGACGAGTCTAGCGATAGCCTGATCTGACTGACGGTGAGGTTTAGCCAGTGGCGCAAGGAGGGAGAGAGATAGAGAGTATGAGAGAGAGGAAGAAAGAGAGAGAGGAGGGGAGAGAGAGAGAGGGAGTTGAGGAGAAAGAAGGAGGTAGGCTGATGGTACTACAGCGGCCGCCTGCCGGTCAACAGTAAGCAGAGAGGGGGAGAGAGTGGTGTAGAGAGAGTAAAAGAGAGAAAGTGAGAGAGAGGACAGTGAGGGAGAGAGAAAAAGAAAGAGAGAGATGTAGAGTGAGTGTGAAAAGAGAGATTTATAGGGAAGGGAGGGAGGGGGAGAGAGAGAGAGAGAAGGCAATGGGAGAGGGAAATAAGTAGAAGAGTGGAAAAGGAAAAGAAAAAGAAAAAAAGTTGTTATATGATTATTTAATTTGGTTAAATTTTTATTAATTCAAAAAAATCCTCACAAATTCTAAAAAAATAGAAAATATTGCTCTTAACAGTTCTTTTAAATCAAATTCATGAAATTCATTCTCATTTGTTAATTAAAAATACTGGAGTCAATCAGCGGTAAAAACAACATCAAATTTAGGAGATTTTTAAAAATAATTCAAAAAATTTAATAATAATTCAAATATTGGGAATTAATATCTAGAACTGAAACGAGCTCAGTGTCGCTACCGCAATTGTCAAATCAAGTATTTTCACCGTATCGAGTACTAGTACTGAGATACGTACGTCTAGAAACGAACGTTATAGATTGTACTGAAGTAATCTTGCGAGATTGAGTCATTAGTGAAAATCCTTCTTTATGGTGAAGGCAAGGATGTAGAGCAAGTTTCTTGAACCTCGAAACAAATTTTTCCTGTTTGCAATTGCTCTTCTCTCTCTCAACTCAGTTTTGTTTTGTATGTTACATGCTATTATACTTGTTCTATATTGTTACACATGTTTGATATTGTTTATGTGATTAACTAGTGTAGAATGGTTAGTTAAAGTTTTTAATTCCGTTTTTTGTTATCTTATCACCTATTCACCCCCCTCTAGTGTTGGGAATATGAAGAATATATGTGAATCTTTGAATTGAATTACGGTAAGATCCGTTGACAGAATCAATTGGATAATGGCTGAAGTGTGTTCTCCTTCCATTGGGGATGAACGTGGCATATTCACATGTTCAATTCCGATTTCGAATGAATGAGATATTCAAGTCTAAAGTTTGCCTAATTCAAGCCAAAATGGGACTAAAGATAGCTAAAGGCATTTAGTCCCACATTGGCCATGGAATGGAAGTTTGAAGTATTAAATAGAAAAAAATGGGAATAAAGGGTGTTCCCTTTGGGTACTTAGAGTTTTTGCGGGCGATTAGAGGGAAACCATGCCCGCGCGCCGGCTCGGGTCCGGGTTTGGGTTTGGGTTTGGTGCGGGTGTGCTACCCGGTCCAGTTCTTTTTGAACCGGGTCTCACGGGTATGGGTTACACGGACCTACTCGCTCCGCCATCCGGATCCGAGACCGCCCAGCGCAACGACTGTCGTCCAACCGCGGCGGACAGTTGGGCGGTTGCTGCGGTTAAAATGAACCGTTGCAACGGTTCAGACCGAACCATTGTAACCGTTCGGTTGGGTTCGGACTCTTTTACCCCTCCCGGAGCGCTATAAATAGCGCTCCATTTTCTCAAATTAAAACACACAACAAGAAGAGAAACAGAAGCAATAAAGGATAATTAGTTCTTCCTCTGCATTCTGAACTGGGCTTTCTGCAACGCAAGCTCGAAGTGACTTCCAACGTGAAGTGAAAAATCTGCAACTCAGTTTCCGAAGCGACTTCTAAGAGATTCTGCAAAATTTCTTCTGAAAGAGGGCTCAGAAAATTCAACAGATTCTTTAAAAGAATTGTTGTCTGAATCTGGGACTTCCAAAGAAGAATATTCTTCTAGCAAGTGGGTGCTCCTCCAAAATAAAGACAATATTCTCCCTAAAATTTGTCTTGGTCGCGCTACTTCAATAATCCTGTGAAGGTACTGGTTAACTACGGGAATAATCCTGTGAAGGTACTGGTTACCTACGGTTCGACCGTACGGTGAATTGGTAGTGCTATCCAAATACCGTGAAGGAGTGTTGTATCTTGGGAGACAACCGTCCAGTAGCCCGTTAGCACCGGTGCGGGGGACGTAATTGTCTTAAGGAGATTCGCTTTAAGCGTACCTCACTCCAAGTACGGTATAAGTAAATTAATTTTCTTTATACCGGGGTTATACTGATATTCAGTATATTGAGACTGACTTATACCAGTCTAATTGTGTTTAACCAAGGAAGGTAATTGAAAGATGGTTCTTTAATTAAGGAACGTTCTATTGAACGAAAACCTCCCACCTGATATTAACCGACCTGGCCAATTAGATCGGTGATATTTCAGTGATATTGATTAGTTGTCAGATTGATCCTAGAAACTAACAATCTTAAGACAATTAACATATTGAAGTTTCTTACTTCTATTCTGCTTGAACTTGCAGAAAATGTCTGAGACTAATCAAGACAGCTCAAGTAAGGCACCAAACATGCAGATACATGCTTTGATACCTACTCCACTTCCTAACCCAAAGCCGGAGAAGCCAGGAAAATTTGATGGCACAGAATTCAAGAGGTGGCAACAGAAGATGCTCTTTTATTTGACCACTCTACATCTGGCGAAATTCCTGCAAGAATATTCACCAGAACCCAGAACTGATCGGGACTCACTCCTTGCAGTCGATGCATGGACTCAAGGTGACTTCCTTTGCCGAAACTATTTTTTAAATGGACTGGATGACTCTCTTTATAATGTCACAGTCCTATCACAACGGCAAATAAGTTATGAGCCAGTCTTGATAACAAGTATAAGATTGATGATGCCGGTACCAAGAAGTTCGTCGTAGGACGATTTTTGAAGTACAAGATGGTGGACAACAAGACCGTGATCAGTCAGGTGCAAGAGTTTCAACTTATCTTGCACGAGATAGAGGCCGAAGGTATGATTCTACCTGAAACTTTTCAGGTTGCTACTATCGTGGAGAAACTCTCACCTGCGTGAAGAGATTTCACGAACTACCTAAAGCACAAGCGCAAGGAGCTGAAGTTAGAAGATCTCATTAAGAGGCTTCGAATTGAGGAGGACAACCGAAAGTCCGAGAAAAGGAGCAGTAAGAACTCTTATGAAGCCAAGGCCAATGTGATCGAAGACTCAAAGGGGAAAGCGTCTACTTCTAAAGGCTTAAAGCGGAAGAAGACTGCCCAAGGGTACAAAGGCAAGGTCCAAGAAGGCAAGAACATGCGCTTTAAGAGAACCTGCTACATCTGCAACAAAGAACGGTATAAGGCGAATGAATGTCGCAGCCGTCTTAAAAGAAAAGAAGAACCGTCCACAGGAAAACTTGACCGACCATGCGTCGCCAAGCCTTTCAGCTGTGGTGTTAGAAGTGAATCTGACGACCAACAATAAGGATTGGTGGGTAGACATTGGGGCTACTTGGCACATCTGCTCTGAGAAATTATTATTCTCTGAATATCAAAAACTAGAGCAAGATGAGCAACTCTTCATGGGAAACTCAGCCGTCTCCAAGGTTGAGGGAAAAGGCAAGGTCATCCTGAAGTGGACATCTGAAAAAGAGCTTACTCTGAACGATGTGCTACATGTTCTAGACATCCGCAAGAATCTGATCTCTGGATCAATACTTAGTAAGAAAGGATTTAGAATAGTTTTTGAATCAGATAAATTTGTACTTACTAAGGGTGGGATGTATGTGGGAAAGGTTTTCTTGTTGGTTGACTTTTTAAAGCCAATGTTGCAGTGGTAGATAAAAAGTCTATCTATTTGTACCCAAAGCTTATAAATAAAGGAAAAACTTCTTTTTTTACTTGAGTCTCCTACTTTATGTCATGCTAGATTAGGGCATGTAAATTACAAGTCTTTAAAGAACTTGTCTAATCTAGGATATATTCCTAAACTCAACTTGGAAGAAATTTGCAAGTGTGAGATTTGTGTTGAGGCCTGTTGACACTTAAAAAAGACAAGATTCTTATTGGTCCGAACAATATCTAAACTTGTTGACATTTACAAAAGACAAGTGACAGACGAGCTGAAGACCAGTTTTCACCCATCTCCGAGGGACAAGGAAGCAACTTGGACTCCACTGATCCAGCAAGCAGACAGTGAACCCAGATTGTTTCTAAACAGACCTCAGCAGGTCTAAGGTGCTAGCACTTAGCATTACATGAGCCCAAAGGGATAGCCTCGCTTGAGAGGCTAATATCACTCGACTTCGCCTTGAAGCCATCCAAAGCCTCGCCAAGAAGCTAACTCGCAAACTTCGCCACAGGGGACTTCCAGCTCCGCCAAAGGGTTTCTTTCGGACTTCGCCAGAAGCTATCTCTAGCTCCGCTACGAGCTCAATGCGGACAGCTTCGCTATTAGTCTGCTATGGTCAACCTTTGACCAATCAAATCTCTGGATGAGATCGAATTCAATCAGATCAAATCTAATTAAGATCAAATCAGAGATCAAATTTGGCAGTTGATTGCCACAATCTCTTGACTCTTCTAAAACGAGTAAGAAGATCGGGGAAAATCCTCCAACGATATGGAAAGGATCAAACAGATCGAGAAGGTCCACCGACCTGCCAATTCTAGCTTCGCAGAAGCTGATTCTAGCCTCGCAGCAAGGCTACTTTCCAGATTTAAACAGATTTGATTCAATCTGTTTTCCATATCTTCAAGGGACGATTATACCCTTGCTCTCCCTATAAATAACCCGCCAGGGGTACAAGGAGATCATAGAGAGGAAAAGAAGACGCAAGAGAGAGATCGATCGGAGACACACGCAAGAGGACTCCACAAGCAGAGGCTTCTTCAAAAAGCACCGTGCGCTCTCGAATTCAGAGACCTTTTAGAGAATTGCTTTCTCTATCCAGGGTGTTAATACCCTAACATCGTCCTTCTTCTCAAGGAATCTCCGGAACCAGGCGAGAAGGAATTCCTTATTGAAGGCGATTTTGAGAGCAGCAAGAGGGTTCTACCAACCTTCTGTTCTCTGATTCCCCGAACCAGGCGAGAAGGGAATCTCATCGCTCGCATTGTCAAAGGGATAAAGTGGTCGCGCGCTGACCAGACTCCTATCGGCACACTTCTCCAGAATCTCTGAGGAGATCTACTTGTAATCTTTTTAAGAATACTTGTAATTTAGCTCCTCAACTCTTTTTTGTAAGTTTTCCCCCTTTGCAAACATAATGGAAAACAAGATGGCGACTCCGCTGGGCGCTGGGGAAGAAATTCTCCACTGCCGAGAATCAAGTGTCGCAATGCGACGAACAGACCTTCGGGTCTAACTCTGAATTCAGAAAAGCCGATGCAGCCAGAGCTTCTCTGGCTAAACCTTCAAGGAAAGTCTCTGCGGAGACTGAAAAGGTTCTCTACCAACCTACTGCGGTTATTTGGCGCAACAAGGAAGCACGTCCGCGGTCTGATTCCTCTACTTGTGAGAACTTGGTGGTTCAGTTCGATCAAGGAAGATTTGAAGAAGTCCTCTCTGGGGATGGCCCAATGCTTCGAGCACGGAAGCATAAGAAGGTTTCCACGGCCAAGGTTTCAAATCAGAAACCGGAAGCAGAATTCTGCCAACACCCCTCATCCTCGTGTGTGGCTAATCAGGTTCTTTACGAACCTAAGTCTCCTCTGCCAAGGCGGGTATGGAAGCCTAAACAGAAGTCTTCGACCGAAGCTTCAGGCGTAGCTACGCCTAAACCGCGCCTCTCCCGCGAAGAAAAAGGCAAGATGCCTGTCTGCTCCAATCATAAAGTTACGACGGCAATCATACTGTCGTCCAATTCAAGGGCAGCGATGCCTCGCGCCGGCCTCGTTCTCATGAGCGAAGCCACTGTACCACAGCGTACGCGCAGGGTCCATGACCGCGAAGCCGAAGCCAAAGTACCATCTAAGGCTAATTGCCTTCGCAGCAGCATAGCGGGTAAAGCACCGCAGCGTGCTCCGCTTTCCAGTGCGTCAAGCACTAAGTTCGCGTCTAATGGCGAAGCTAGAACCAAAGCACTATTCAGTGCTAATCCCGTCTGCAGGGATAAAAGAAGCAGGACATCGCCCTATGTGCGATCCAAAAGAGCCTTTGCGCTCGATTGCAGGGACCCAACCGGGTTCGATTTGAGGAAATTGTTGACGGATAGACAAACCTCTTCCCCCTATTGCCAACATAGAGGATGTCAACTGCTGACACTCCACTCGGTCCATTGCCGGCTGGGACCAATCTCCGCCACGCATCCAAGACGACGGTCAGTTTTTGATCGACTATCGGTACAAGCCCCGGTGAAACATCGCAAAAGGAGCATCTCGCGAGATCTACCCTCTGCATCCGTCAACATGACCGGAAGAGGACGAGAGTCCCCAGATCCAGACTACAGCCCAGGCTTAGGCGAAGTCTTGGTGCATGAGGAAGGTGTTTTCCGAAACACCAGATCCAGGGTGGCGATACCCTACACTTATGAACAGCCTTCTTCCTCGACGGCCCTAGCCTCGTCACAGCCCAGGAGATCACTCCAATCATCAGACGAAGAAGATGAAGATAGTGGGTACGCCTCTTCGGCGACAGTCAGTTCGGTGCGAACAGACATAGCATCAGTTAATATGGCTGATAACGTCAACGACGATCTTCGTCGACGCCTGGAAGCCCAGGAGCAAACTTCCAAGACTCAGCAAGAGGCTCTGGACAATATTCAACAGATGCTCGCTCAACTCCTCAATAGCCGGAATAACAATGATGCCGGGAGCAATCACGATGAGGAGGAACACTTCAGCAATGAGCAACCAAAGCCGGAGAAATCCAAGGAGGGTTCTTCCTTAGACGCCGAAGTCCTTAAGGGCCTCCAAGTTCAGATCGCATCCCTAGCTTAGAGGGATGAATTAAAGAAGGTAGGGGCAGTCCGTCCTTATCCGCTGGAGTGGGATTCGGTGCCATATCCACCGAAGTTCAAACCGCCAACGCTGCATACCTATGATGGAAAGAGCTCGCCAAATCAGCACATCTACTATTTCCGGTCTCAGACTGGTAATGTCATAAGCGATGACGCCATCATGGCTAGGCTTTTCATTGGCACCTTAAAGGGGGTGGCATTTGACTGGTTTCGCAGTCTTCCCCCGGGCTCTATCAACTCCTGGATCGACCTGGAAACTCGGTTCCTCTCTCGTTTCTATGAGGACGATACCGAAGTGACCATGGACAAGTTCCTCTCCACTGTGCAGAGGAAGGGTGAATCTGTCCGTGACTACATTGAACGGTTCAGAAACTTATCCTTGATGTGCCCAGCGGGGATGCCATTACCCATGCTCTTGCAGACATGCAGACACAACTTCCTAGACCAAGTAGAAGTTCGCATGGGGGCTGTCAAAGCCCACGCTTGGAAAGAATTGGTCGAACAAGCTGAGATAGCCGAGAAGTCAGCTAAAAAGTTCGAACCATCCGCCCCTAGAGGCAAGTGGGGATGAACAATAAAGGGCGTAGCGACCTACCGCAATCTTCTCAAGCTAAAGGTAAAGAGACTATGTTTGTGGAGTTATCCGGAGATGTGCAGTCGAAGGCCAAGAAGAGCGGCTTTAACAATCAGGAGCCTAAGTTCCCTCCAAAGCAGTACTCGTTCAAAGACGATCAGGTGGTCACCATATTCCATCTGCTCCACAAAGGGAACAAGATGAAGCTGCCAGATGCGCAGCGTCCCAACGAGATAGGGCGCACAAACGACCCTAAATACTGCCTCTACCACAGGATGGTCCACCATCCTACTGACAAGTGCTATGTCCTCAAGGATAGAATTCAAGCCTTGATCGACGCTGGAGTCCTGTTGACTGATTTTTCCTGCACACAAAAATTAGAATATTAGATTAAGAATAGATCGTGCGAGGAATCAGTTCTAATCCGCGGTAGCAAGGCTATGCGGGTCGTGATCCTCAGGGAGGGACTGCGATGGAAGCGTTAAGCAAGTTAATCTCTAAAATTTATTTTTTTTTAGTTATTTTGTTAGTCACGATGGTATTTACAAAGAAACGTGGTATTTACAATGAGTTGTGGAAAAGAATATTGGAGAGATGTGGATTTAATCTACGAAAAAGAAAAGAAAAGAAACAAAAGGAATACTTATCTCTTTATTTGCTTGCCGTTTGAACCGTTGCGATGATTTCCCTTTTCTTGGAAGGCGTACAAGCACGGCTTATGGGATCGTCCGCCTTCTTAATCTACTCTACGAAATAAAACAACAAGCTATGAAGACTTGTTCATCGCCATGGGCCGTCAAGGTTCCTTCTTCGGCTAGGTAGTCTCAAAGCGTCAAGTTCTCACGGTTTGCAAGACATCAGAGAAGGAAACAATATAGAAAACAAGATCAAAGAGAACAAGAACACACATAAAATAGAAGAGATGAACAAATAAACATAACAAAAACAAACCTTTGAATGGATTTCATTAACAATTGAAGAAGAGTTGGCTTACACTGCTGTCACCTCAGTACAAGCATGGACTCTTTCCTCCATGAAAGCTTCCTCCACTCTCAGAATTTACAAAAGATAAACAAAAAGAAAACCTAACCTAGAAGAAAGAGGAAAAACCCTAAAAATCTGAACTTTGGCCCTTTGCTGGACGCTGGACGCTCTTTACGTTGCACTGCAGGAGATATTTATAGATGCAGAAGGCTACAGAGTCCCGGACGAATCTGCCCACGAAATTTGGGATCAGGATCTTATCAAAGTGCCGCGGATTTGCGGCGGTTCCGCGGCACTTTTGTGGCTTCTGGCCACGCGCTTTGGCGCGTGGCCTCTCCTGGTCCGTCCATGTGGGCGCCTGCTTCTAGAATTGTAATCCTAGCCTTTTAAATCTGGATTTTCGAGGTAACTTGGTAATCAAGTTACCCTTAATCCAGATTTCTTCAAATCTTCCTCCCACGAATTTTCTTCTTATCTTGGCCTTTTATTCTCATCCTGCAGGTGTTTAGGGTTGGATAGAAGTCTATCCTTCCCTAATCTCTGATATTTGCAACTTTTAGCCCTTGTATCTGCATTTTGACTTCTTGTAATTGCGCTTTTTCACCTGGGCTTCAAACATGGGCTTGGATCTGGGCTTTTGGGCTCTTTAGGCTTTATTTATTGCTAAAATAACAATTCGAGGCCTGCACACAATAAATTACTAAATATTAATAAATGTGCAGAATTAAATGAATAAATATGAAAATGTGATGGTAAATATGATGATAAAAATGCACTTTTGACTACCAATCACACCCCCACACTTATCTTTTTGCTCGTCCTCGAGTAAAAACAAAGAAAAGAAAAAGTTAATCTAACCTAACTCACTTTCGTAGGAATCACGATTGCACTTAGCACGTGCAACAAGCCGTTAAACCCCTAGGTTACCCTAGAGGACGAGTGTTGTCTCGTGAGGGTTTTCAGCGGATTGCACCCACAAAATCCATAAAAAGAAAAATATTTGAATTATTATTGAAGTGACTAAGTAGTCTATAAGTTTTAGGATCCTCATTTTTATTCATTCTTCAAACCTAGTCTTTATAAAGTCAATTGTTATTCATTTTAGGTAAGGATTAAAATTGAATTTCTAATATAGTCTTTTTCGTTACCAAAAATCATATGCACCCTTGTGAATCTAGGAATTCCTTAACTTGGACTCTCATGCCTTTTTATTATTTTTATAACATCATCTAATTTTCTTTCGTGTAAGTATCAAGGCTTCTTGAGGCCCTCATACCTAACTAATTGACTATTAGATGTGTTAATATATTTATATATTTTTTTTTTGCATGTATAACTCATCTAATTTTCTTTTGTATAAGTATCAAGGCTTCTTGAGGCCCTAATACCTAACTAATTGATTATTAGATGTGTTAGTACATATATTATTTTTCTTAGTCTTCTTAGGCTTTCTAATCCACCCATGTAACGAACTTAAAGTCGATGGCTCCCAAACCGGTCGGCTTTAGGGCATCAGGTGAGAAAACACCCCGCGGACTCAAATTCGAGTGAACTAGGCCACAAAACTAAGGACTTTATTTTATTTACTCACCTTTAGGCATGAATACTTATGCTTCTTGAGGCACATGTATCAGCTTAATTGGTGATTTTTTTTTTCTTTTTTTTTTTATGAGGCACAAGGTCTTTGTCTTAGAATCCTAGATATGCATTTGGTATGCACATTTCATTAAGGTAAAAATCAAGACTAATTATTTATTCAATTTCTCTCCTATACCTAAAATTTAAACAATTTATTTATTTTGACCAAGTTTTTAGAAATCCTAATCATGATTTTCCTAATCCTTAAAACTAACTTAGATTTCTTTCAAAAAAATAAGTCAAAATATTTCCTTTTTATACCAATTTTTTTTAAAATTTTTTTTTTTTTTTATTAGCAATTTTTTTTTAGTTTTTACCTATGTTAGTATGTTAGTAAAGCCCACCCCCACACTTATCTCATGCATTGTCCTCAATGTATGAAATGAATGCATA
Organism: Agave tequilana; assembly: GCA_038442645.1. Classification (NCBI taxonomy): domain Eukaryota; kingdom Viridiplantae; phylum Streptophyta; class Magnoliopsida; order Asparagales; family Asparagaceae; genus Agave; species Agave tequilana. The sequence continues at coordinate 66,356 of JAVJIF010023023.1, read as the reverse complement.
TATGCATGAAAAAGAACAAGGAAGGCGGAAGTTACCTTAGGGTGGTGGTTCCGGAGGTGGTCTAATTGGTCCACGAAATGCGGCCCAATCAAGATAACAGATAATTTGGTGGAACCCACCAGAAACTTTCCTTACATAACCCACAAAAATATATGTATAATTATTTTTAAAATTTCCACCCCATCGAATTTCCAAATTTCATAATAAGTTTCAGAGTTAATTGTCTCAACCTCTTTGTCCCAAAATGGAGAATGAAAAGATGGAATTATTGACTTGGACAATATAGGTGCGGGAACGAATACCGACTCAGGGAAGATGCTCAAATCAAGTAAGGGCTCAGGAGTCGGGCTAGGTTCAAGAATTGGGTCCAAGTCAAGAAATTGAAACTCAAGTCCACAATCTTCTTCCCACAATGGAATGTGACCTAATATGGATGATATCTCTTTACTTCCAATATTAAGGAATTCTAGCTCATCGCCATACAATTCTTCAAAACTAAGGTCAACATCGTCCGTTAGAATTGTACAATCAATTTCAGAAGTAAAGAGATTGTGAGAATCTAGGTCAAGTTCAATATGATCATCTAAAATGGGTGATTCAATTTCATAATGAATTGGAATAGGATCCAATGTTGACTCGGGAAAAGTGAAATCAGGTGGAGACACTGGAGTCATTATTGGATCAGGAAATAAAATTGAATCATCAAGTGGAAGATCATGATCATATTCAAGCTCAAGTTCTAATTCAGGAAAGGAAAAACTTGCCAAGTTATCAAGAATTGGAGTTTCGGCAAGTTCACATGATGGTACTGAATTAGAATCTTGTTGTCCAAAGCAACTTGGTTCGTCGGCTCTAAGTGAGTGGTCAATGAAAGCATAAATGGCCGAACTGTGAGCATGTAAAGCTTGAACCATCAAATCTATGTCATGATTACGGGCTAATTGAGCCTCAGTCATGGCAGCTAGCATCTCTTTATAGTCGATAGGATCATCTTGTTCTGATTGGTCTTGAAAAGATGAAGTGTCATCATGATGAAATTGTGAGTCGGTGGACTCACGCATCATCCTATCTAAGATTGATGGTGATTGTTGCTTGGACTTATGCATACTTATCATTTCCCCAATAGATGGTAGTCTATTCTGAATTGGTGGATCTAAGTATGAATCATTGAAAGAATGTGGACTAGATGGATATGGAGGACAATTTGGTTGAGAATTAGACTCGGGGGACTCGAAACCCCATGAACTCTGTGAAGAGTTGAAATTATTATGTAAATTATAGTTATAAGATGGGGGGTGTGGGTTATATTCATTCGGATAAGACCATTCCGGCACACTAGATTGGTCAAAGTTAGGGTATGCCGGGTTGGTAATATCCGAATAATAGTTAGGGGTGTAATATGGATTAAAATTGGAATTATTCTTATATGCCATATCACACCAACACAAACACAACAAACAAAAAGAAAATTCTAACCTAAGTTAGGGTAGACCTATGACCTAGACGACTCCTAACTGGTTAGACTGTCCACGGGAGGTAGGGTGTAGACTTTGACCACAAGTTAATCAGCCAGGTCGGGGCAAGAGTGGTGGGAGGTTTTCCGTCAAAGACGTTCCTTAATTAAATAACCACCACACTTCGGGCTTTCGGCCCTCAATCCCCTTCCTAGACACTGATTTGGCAGGAGTCAACTTCCAACACCGTTCCCCCTTAGGATAATCTCCTAATTGAGTCCGAGATGTCCCTAGGGCCAACGTCTACTAATTTTTAAGTTAGGCTTGGGTTAGTGAGTGCTCGGGATATGATTTTTGGGCTAAGGAAGGGTGATGAAATCCCCACCTTATCTTGTTAATGGGTTATGCCCTTAAGATGAATTAGTGCAAGTGTACAAGATAAATAGATAAGAATCACTCAAAGCAGAAAATCAACCAAGAGATGAATCCTATTCTACATGCAATGCGTACGTACCTTGCTCCTCCAGCACTCTTCAACAGTAAATAAAAATAATTGAAAAGACACGTGCCTAATATGCAAACGTCTAATCAATTTTTATTTTTAACAACCAATAATTTACTGTTGAATTATTAGCAATTTACAGGTGTATCACAGAACAAAACAGAATATATCAATAAGCAGAATTTGAATTTACAGAGACCTGCAAAAATTTCAGTGAGTAATTCACTGCAATTGTCGCGGATCCGCGGCTCTGGCCGCGTTTCCGCGGCAAAGTTGCAGGTCCTTGTGCTCTGCCTTCGAGGGCAGAGGCACAGGATAGCTATATGTCCACTGCTGCGATAAGTTTCTGTTTCCTGTTCTCCAAACCTGCAAACAGAAAAGAATAAAAAATTAGTTAAAAATTAAATTTTTTTGTTTTAGAGATAACTTACCGTCCCTCCCCGGCAACGGCGCCAATTTGTTGACTGATTTTTCCTGCACACAAAAATTAGAATATTAGATTAAGAATAGATCGTGCGAGGAATCAGTTCTAATCCGCGGTAGCAAGGCTATGCGGGTCGTGATCCTCAGGGAGGGACTGCGATGGAAGCGTTAAGCAAGTTAATCTCTAAAATTTATTTTTTTTTTAGTTATTTTGTTAGTCACGATGGTATTTACAAAGAAACGTGGTATTTACAATGAGTTGTGGAAAAGAATATTGGAGAGATGTGGATTTATCTACGAAAAAGAAAAGAAAAGAAACAAAAGGAATACTTATCTCTTTATTTGCTTGCCGTTTGAACCGTTGCGATGATTTCCCTTTTCTTGGAAGGCGTACAAGCACGGCTTATGGGATCGTCCGCCTTCTTAATCTACTCTACGAAATAAACAACAAGCTATGAAGACTTGTTCATCGCCATGGGCCGTCAAGGTTCCTTCTTCGGCTAGGTAGTCTCAAAGCGTCAAGTTCTCACGGTTTGCAAGACATCAGAGAAGGAAACAATATAGAAAACAAGATCAAAGAGAACAAGAACACACATAAAATAGAAGAGATGAACAAATAAACATAACAAAAACAAACCTTTGAATGGATTTCATTAACAATTGAAGAAGAGTTGGCTTACACCGCTGTCACCTCAGTACAAGCATGGACTCTTTCCTCCATGAAAGCTTCCTCCACTCTCAGAATTTACAAAAGATAACAAAAAGAAAACCTAACCTAGAAGAAAGAGGAAAACCCTAAAAATCTGAACTTTGGCCCTTTGCTGGACGCTGGACGCTCTTTAAGTTGCACTGCAGGAGATATTTATAGATGCAGAAGGCTACAGAGTCCCGGACGAATCTGCCCACGAAATTTGGGATCAGGATCTTATCAAAGTGCCGCGGATTTGCGGCGGTTCCGCGGCACTTTTGTGGCTTCTGGCCACGCGCTTTGGCGCGTGGCCTCTCCTGGTCCGTCCATGTGGGCGCCTACTTCTAGAATTGTAATCCTGGCCTTTTAAATCTGGATTTTCGAGGTAACTTGGTAATCAAGTTACCCTTAATCCAGATTTCTTCAAATCTTCCTCCCACGAATTTTCTTCTTATCTTGGCCTTTTATTCTCATCCTGCAGGTGTTTAGGGTTGGATAGAAGTCTATCCTTCCCTAATCTCTGATATTTGCAACTTTTAGCCCTTGTATCTGCATTTTGACTTCTTGTAATTGCGCTTTTTCACCTGGGCTTCAAACATGGGCTTGGATCTGGGCTTTTGGGCTCTTTAGGCTTTATTTATTGCTAAAATAACAATTCGAGGCCTGCACACAATAAATTACTAAATATTAATAAATGTGCAGAATTAAATGAATAAATATGAAAATGTGATGGTAAATATGATGATAAAAATGCACTTTTGACTTCCAATCAAGTCCTGACACTGAAGACGGAGCAGAAGAAAGTCACCGCCAATATGGTGACTCTTGAGTTCGGCAAAGCTCCGAAGGTCACAGTTCCTGACGGGACTTATGCAGTCCCTGCGCCACGGTTGGAAGTCAAGCATCCTCCAGCAATAGCTCAAAACAATAAGGGTCTTGTTCCCTTAATATTGGAGACAGGAGAAGTCATGTGGATACATCCGGACCTCGTCCAAGACGTACAGCGGGATCCAAAGCAGCCCAATTCAAAGGGCAAGTCTTGCAATGTCATCTCCATCCTGCCAGACGACGGCAATCTTACATCGGCTTCCCTCAGTGATTCAGAAGGAGAAAAGCTTGCTTGCACGGCGCAAGCCGATACGCCTCAACAGACGGGCACCCGATCCGGAAAATCATACTTGAGGCAGTATGAAAAGTCTACTGACGAGACACAACAGCAAACGACGTCAGTACAAGCACCAGCATCCACTCCAATCCCGACCAAGGGAAAAGAGAGGCCTAAGGAGGTACGATTCGACCACGTGTTAAAGAAATCACCAGGCCAAGGGTTTGATACGCCCTTTCGGTTTGACATATTGGCTTAGCTGGCCAATATCCCAGCTCGTGTTACTATACACGAGCTCCTTCGCCTCTCAAAAGAGACAAGAGAAGCACTCAGGGATGCGCTAGCCAATTCAGAATCCTTTCTGACATGCATGCCTGAAATCCCTAACGACGACGTTCAGTCTCCTTGCCCAGAATGTCATCATGCACAATCAAAGGTGCCCGCTATTACCTTCACGGCGGAAGATATGCTTCTCAAAGACAACAAGCACGATCGACCTCTGTACTACACCGGATATATCGGTTCAACATGCATTGAGAGGGTACAAGTCGATCCGGGGTCTGCACTCAGCATCATCCCCAAAAGGCTTCTCTACTTCCTCGGCATACTATTGTATAGGTTGTCCAAAACCACTACTACAATATACGGTTTCAACGCCGGGAGCAGTCATCCACTGGGAAAAATTCGACTCCGTTGCAGAATCGGGAGTCTGAAGTCAGAAGTGACATGCTATGTCATTGATGCTGACACTTCATATAACCTGCTGCTGGGACGGCCATGGATCCATGCCAACTGGATCGTCCCTTCCACCCTCCATCAATGCTTCAAATATGTTGAAGATAATGCGACAGTACGAACTGTCTTTGCTGAGAGGCAACCATTCAAAGGGGTGGAAAACTACTTCACTGACGCTCTCCTATACCAAGAGGCCGGTGGAGCACTCAAAGAATCGTTGCCGGACGATGATGAAAGTGGCAACGAGGCGGATTCAGAATTCGAAACAGGCATGCCAGTCATTCTGATTGGTGAACCAATTATAGCATGTCTCAATAATCCCCTATGTAATACTCCTTCAGAGGATGAAGGTGAATGGGTAATTAATGATAATATTTCTTTCGATTATCCTGCGAGTATTGGGTCGATTAAATCCATTACGGATGGCTCTCTGCATGTGCCCGTACATGAGCCAAGTGTGGCCAGCACATCTATGGAAGCTATAGAAGGGGCCACACTGGTGATCCCTCCGTCCAAACAAGGTCAGCCGCCGATAATCTTCGGTAGAACCCGGCCACGGGGATCCACAATCGCAGATTCAAGCTCAGATTCAGACACTCCACAATTCTTTTATTACGCGCGGCCAGCGTGCTATATTATGAAGAAAATGGGGTACGACTTGAAGCATGGAGCAGGCCTGAATTTCAGAAAAGGAAGGCGCAGTTTGATGCGGAACTTTGTGCCTAAAGGGAAGCCTGCAAATTACTATGATAGTACACGCAGGGGGTTGGGTTACGTCACACCCACATCATCAGTAACAGTTCAAGTCAAGGACGATGGATCAATTCCATCACATTCGGCTTCATCCTCCGAGTGGGACTCTAATATCAGCATAGGAGGAATGTTCAAAGACCTCACTGCTAATATGACCTCAAGCAGTCAATTGGGACCCGCAGAAACCACAGATGAGGAACCATGGGCCCAGCAATTAGACCTTCAATGGGAAAAGTGATTCGAACTGCGCGAGCCACCCACTGAAGACAAGGTGATGCAGGTCAACTTGGGTAGTCAAGACCATCCCAAACCCATCTTTATAAGTGAAAGCCTATCACTTACGGAAAGGGAAGAATTGATAATACTCGTAAGAGAGTATATAGATGTCTTCGCATGGAGCTACGAAGATATGTCCGGACTTGATCCACAGGTCGCTATGTACCGTCTAAACATCAAGCCTGACGTCAAGCCAGTCAAGCAGCAACAACGTCGGTTTCGCCCGAACATCATGGAAGCTATTGAGGCCGAAATTCACAAGCTCATTGCATGTGGCTTCATCCGGGAGGAACAACATCCAGATTGGGTAGCTAACATCGTCCCCGTCCTCAAGAAGAACGGGAAAATACGGATATGCATCGACTACCGTGATCTCAATACGGCCTGTCCCAAAGACGAATTCCCACTGCCCATCACCGATGTCATGATCGACAACACATGCGGGTTTGAAAGGATGTCTTTCATGGACGGCTTTTCAGGATACAACCAGATTAAGATGTATCCTGACGACGAGAAGCATACTTCGTTCCGAACGCCATTGGGGGTATACTGCTACACTGTAATGCCCTTCGGACTGAAGAACGCTGGAGCAACCTATCAGCGGGCAATGAGTACAATCTTCCGCGATCATCTCCGAAAAACAGTGGAGTGCTATGTCGACGACATTGCCGTCAAAAGCCGCAACAAGAATGAACATCTTCGCGACCTGAGAACGATGTTCGACATAATGCGGGCTCATCAACTGAAAATGAACCCGACAAAATCCTTTTTGGGAGTGTCAAGCGGCAAATTCCTTGGGTTTATTGTCACATCAAAAGGAATTCATCTTGACCCAGACAAGGTCAAAGCCATCCAGAGCATGCATCCACCAAGGAATCTCAAAGAGCTCAGAGGCTTGCAAGGCAGGCTGGCCTATATCAGAAGATTCATCGCAAATCTCTCAGGCCGCTGTCAGCCGTTCACCCGACTCATGAAAAAGGGTGCTTCCTTCGTATGGGATCAAGCTTCCCAGGAAGCTTATGAAGACATCAAGAGGTACCTCACGAAACCTCCAGTCTTAGTGGCCCCTACATCAGGGAAGCCATTCTTGCTTTATGTAAAGGCTATGGATTACTCCCTCGGTGCCCTCCTCGCTCAAAAGGACGACAATGGCCACGAGCAGGCCATTTATTATTTGAGCAGAACTCTCATAGGAGCGGAATCTCGCTATAACCCTATCGAGAAAGAGTGTTTAGCTCTCGTCTTCGCTGTTCAGAAGACCCGACATTATTTGGTCGACCAGACCATACATGTCATCTCCAGAGTAAACCCATTGCGTCTTCTTATGACGAAGCCAGGATCATTGAATTCAAGATTGGCTAAGTGGGCACTTTTATTGTCTCAATACGACATGACCTTCATCCCTCAGAAGGCGGTCAAAGGCCAAGCCCTTGCAGAATTCTTGGCTGCTCATCCAGTTCCGGAGCATTTAAAACTTCACGAAGATATCCCTGATGAAGTCTTCGAGTCTTATGCAACCTCAGAAGAGGAAGTGTGGCAGATGTTCTTTGATGGAGCATCCCGAATGGGCCCTAAAGGCAAGATTATTGCCGGGGTGGGGGTTGTGTTTATCTCCCCACAGAATCATGTCCTGCCCAGAGCATTTTCTCTGACAGAATCATGCTCCAACAATGTTGCAGAATATAATGCTCTGCTCATCGGTCTTCAACTCGCCCATGGAATGGGGGTACGCTACCTCGAAGCTTATGGCGATTCAAAACTAATCATCAATCAGGTTAAAGGCGAATACGAAGTCCGCCATGAGGACTTGGTGCCTTATTACCGTACAGCCATCGAATTGGCTAACCTATTTGAAGGTTTCTACATCGGGCATGTGTCTCGATCTCAAAATACCAAGGCGGACGCCCTTGCTGCATTAGCAACAACTCTAGATTTACCGGCAGACACCGAGTATCACCTCACAGTCGCAACTCGACATCTTGTATGCTCCAAGCACATGCTAAGAACTCGAGAAGTCTATAATGTCTCCATGGACCTTGAGCCGAGAGATTGGCGCTTTCCTCTCATTGACTATGCTTTGCACGGTCTGCTGCCAGATGATCCTAAGGAAGCGGCGTCCATCAGACGAAGGTCTCTCCGGTTCTATTACGATCCGACTCTGAAGACACTTTACCGTCGTTCATATGATGGTGTCCTCCTCCGTTGCCTTTCCAATTCAGAGGCACAGGAAGCGCTCCAAGAAGCGCACGATGGCACTTGTGGAGCTCATCAGCCAGGTCCAAAGCTTAAAGACAGGTTGCATAGGCTGGGATATTATTGGCCAACTATGATAACCGACGCCATCCAATATGCACGAAGGTGTAAAGCATGTCAGATTCATGCGGACTTCATACACCAGCCTTCGGAGCTGCTCCACCCAACTGTTGCTTCATGGCCATTTGAAGCATGGGGAATAGACGTCGTAGGGCCAATCAGCCCTTCTTCGACAAGAGGTCACCGGTTTCTCCTAGCAATAACCGACTACTTTTCAAAATGGGCGGAAGCTATACCACTGGTTGAAGTCAAAACCTCTAATGTGGTTAATTTCATCAAACACCATGTCATCCATCGATTTGGTGTCCCTAGGCGGATCATCCACAACAACGGTCCCCAATTCATAAGCCAAATATTCTATCGGTTCTGCGATAAATACCGAATTCAGAATGTGGCTTCAACTGCCTATAATCCTGCTGCCAATGGCTTGGCAGAAGCATTCAACAAAACAATCATCAAGCTGCTCAAGAAATTTGTCTCCTCGAATAAGCGAGATTGGGACGAAAAGCTTGGTGAATGTCTTTGGGCCTACCGAACCACGGTTCGGACACCGACAGGCAATACGCCTTTTTCCCTGGTATATGGGTGCGAAGCAGTCCTCCCATTGGAAATCCAGATGCCATCGTTGCGTGTAGCTCTGATTACTAAAACCACATCAGAGGACAATGATCGCCTACGCCTTCAAGAGCTCGAAGCTTTGGACGAGAAGCGACTACAAGCTCAGCAGCATATTGAGCTATATCAAGCTCGAATCTCAAAAGCCTTCAATAAGAAGGTCAAACAAAGAGTCTTCCAGAAAGGAGACCTGGTCTTAGCCGTCAGACGACCGATGATTATGACGCACAAGACCAAAGGCAAATTTCAGCCTAAATGGGAATGACCGTTTGTGATAGAAATAGTCTATTCAAACGGAGCATACCGCCTTATGACTTCAGATGGCGACCTACTCATGATGCCGATCAATGGCAAGTTCTTAAAGAAGTATTATCCTTAATCAAGGATCCTTCTCTTGATCAAGTTAATACTACACCTCTGATCAAGATCTCCGTGCCCGAAGCACACACAAAGAGAGCCTTCCTCTTCCTCCAAGTGAGGTCATACAGCCATAAACCAACAGGAACCTGGCCGTGTACCAGTTATCCTAAAGGAGAGTTAGGGTTATGCAGACATTAACCCGATAATCCAATATCCTTAACGATTAAGGATAGAGGAAAATGTTGGCCTGTAAGCCCAACATAAGTCCTCGACAACTCATCATGCTGAGGGGAATAGCATGGCTAGCCCAATTCAAACGGTAGTTGGTAAAGGCATATCAAACCCGTTGACAGCTGGGGATTTGCTAAAAATCCTAAGGGACCAGTTCCCATTTGATTCCCTCTCCAAAATCACTTACCAATTCTCATCCATAGGATGGTAAGGCCACATATATTCCGCTGTTATGTTAACATTAAACCTATGACAGCAGTTCCCTCATTTCTCCTCGTGAGAACGAGACCTCCAAAGTCACTTACCAATTCTCATCCATAGAATGGTAAGACCACATATACATTTCGCTGTTACGTTAACATTAAACCTATGACAACAATTCCTCGTTTCCCCCGAGAAAACGAGACTTCTCCCAAATTCCACTACAAACTCGATACTTATTGACATTTACAAAAGATAAGTATCACCAATTTTTGAAGCTTGGTGGCGTCTCATCCGGTTATGTCATTGCGACCTCTGAACCAGCAGACAGCTAAGTCTCAATTCCGAGCCCTGTTGACATTTACAAAAGACAGGTCTCCATACTTATTGACATTTACAAAAGATAAGTATCACCAATTTTTGAAGCTTGGTGGCGTCTCATCCGGTTATGTCATTGCGACCTCTGAACCAGCAGACAGCTAAGTCTCAATTCCGAGCCCTGTTGACATTTACAAAAGACAGGTCTCGATGCTCGTTGACATTTACAAAAGACGAGTATCACCTATTTTGAAGCTTGGTGGCGTCTCATCCGGTTATGTCATTGCGACCTCTGAACCAGCAGACAGCTAAGTCTCAATTCCGAGCCCTGTTGACATTTACAAAAGATAGGTCTCGATGCTCGTTGACATTTACAAAAGACGAGTATCACCAATTTTTGAAGCTTGGTGGCGTCTCATCCGGTTATGTCATTGCGACCTCTGAACCAGCAGACAGCTAAGTCTCAACCCCGAGCCCTGTTGACATTTACAAAAGACAGGTCTCGATACTTATTGACATTTACAAAAGATAAGTATCACCAATTTTTGAAGCTTGGTGGCGTCTCATCCGGTTATGTCATTGCGACCTCTGAACCAGCAGACAGCTAAGTCTCAATTTCGAGCCATGTTGACATTTACAAAAGACAGGTCTCGATACTCGTTGACATTTACAAAAGACGAGTATCACCTATTTTGAAGCTTGGTGGCTTCTCAACCAGTTATGTCATTGCGACCTCTGAACTGGCAGATAGCCAAATTTCATCTACCATTGAGCTTAGTAGCGTCTCAACCGGTTATGTCATTGCGACCTCTGAACCAGCAGACAGCTAAGTCTCAACTTTTAGCCTGTTGACACTTACAAAAGACAGGACTCACCGATGCTTGCTGACATTTACAAAAGGCAAGTATCTCCCCTTCAGCCCCGCAAAGGGCTAACCTCAAGATTGCTGACGTCTTAATTGGTTATGTCATTGCGACATCTGAACCGACGGATAGCCACGTCTCAAAGATTATGTAACCCCCTGATCCCTGGTGTACGTATTACCGTATCGGTACGCGATACGACATACAAAATTGATTTGACATCCGTGGTATTCCGATTGAGCTGATTTCAGTTTCTAAAATCATTTTCTATTATTTGTGATTTTTCAGGATTTTTCTGGAATTTTCCTGGATTATTTTGGAAAATCTCCGTAGTCGGTGTTGACCGATACCGAAATAGGCTTTATGATTTTTATTTCACAAACGGAGTCGAATTTTGAGAATCCGCTTTCATTAGGTGTCTTAGAATCGTATTCTCTACGTTCAGGTATTTTTGGGGATTTTTCTGATTTTATCGAAAATTCGGCCAAACCGGTGTCGCCCGTATCGGCGAGACACTCCGGGATTTTTTAATTGGCAAACCGGATAGAATTTCTAAAAACTGTCTTCATATTACGTCTCCAGATAATATTCTCTATTTTCTGTAAATTTTGGGCACCGTTCGGGACAAGTCGAATTTTAAGCTGAATTAAATAATATTATTTTAATAATTAAAAACCTTTTTCTTTTCTTTTCTTTTCTTTTCTTTCTTCCATCTTCTTCCACAAGCTTCTTCTTCCCACCGCCTCTTTCAGTCAACGAACCCAACTCCACCGCCTCTCTCTCTCCCCTCTAAATATTAAATCTCTCTCTCTCTCTAATTCCCCCTCTCCTATACCTCTCTCTCACTTTATCTCTCCCCCTCTCTCGCTGTACACAGACCCACCCACAAGGAGAGCCTGCTCGTCAAGCCAAGCCGCCGGCCGCCGCCACCAGCGGCCGCGCCCCAGCTGGCCGGCGCCACCGCGACCCGCGGCCGCGCGCACCCCCCTCCGGCTGCCGCGCCTCCGGCCCGGCGCCTCCCCCTCCGGCGAGGCCGCCATGGCCGCGCGCCCATGTCTCTCTCTGGTAAACACTCCCTCTCTCCCCTCTTTCTCCCAAGGCGGGCGCCGCCGGCGTAGGCCAAGGCGGGCGCCGCCGGCCAGGCCAGTGGCCGGCGAAGTGGGCGCAGCAGCAGCAACGCTGCTACTGCTGCTGCTGCTGTTGTTGTTTATTTGGGTTCGGGTATAACCCGAACCCAATAACCCAAGTAAGGGGTTGGGTTTGGATATAAACCCAACCCAATAACCCGATAACCCGTACCCATTTGATTTAAATATTGGGTTTGGGTTATTGGATCCAAACCCGACCCGTTTACATCCAAACCCGACCCGTTAAAGGTATAATTTCAATTTAACCCCTGTAAAATTTTTAATTACATTTAGGCCCCTGTAAAATTACAAATAGCCCCCTGGATATTTTCAGTATTTACATATTTAACCCATTTTAATTTATTTTAGTGTTCGGGCGATATCTGGAGCATCCGGACTCTGATTCGGGCGATTCTGGATCCGTTGCGATCGTAGGAACGAGAGCTACAGTCCTGTAGCCAGTTTGTGAGTGTTTTTCTTTTATAAATATTATTTTATCATGTGTAGTGACATTGATTGATATATCATGAGTCTGGATAAAATATGGTAATTATCAATTATTCACCGGTCATGATCGGACAGTTATTGTAATAGGAATAATATAGAATCTTGTTAGGTATGTCCTGATGTAAAATAAAGACAAGGAAGTAATTATCGGACCAATACATACTAGCATAGACAACTCGGACACGGTCATCATACCTGCACAGCCACGGACACATAGGCCACTGTGTTACCATCTTCAGGAACACTATTATGTCATATATTGGATCACAGTTAGAGAACGATAGTCACATGTATACGGATCCACGATACTCGGTGACACTACACTGTTACTAGACATGCATGCTAGATACCGTTATTTCATGCACTAGTATCTTCTTTACACGGCTACGGTAGTTCACTAGCCATGATATGCTATGCTACATGGACCACTGTTATGACACAGATAGATTACACAGATTATTGCTACACATATATGACTACCACATTTCATATTATTATTCTCATCATGCTATGGATTCTCGGCATATCACTGTTACACATGCATGTATGATTTCTTTATTCTTGTCATATGGCTCCCCATTTCAATTACATGTATTATTGTTCCCTGTTATCGGATACATGTTATATGCTTGTTTCCCGTTATTGATATTGTTAATCTCGTTACTGAATACATGTTCCCGTTACTGATATGGATGTTCCCGATACTGGACATGAGAGCCGTTGATATGCGATATATGGGGATCCCACATCTATTGTTCCCGTTTCCCGGTATATTGTTCATGTTATCTTGATCATGTTATATTGTTCCTGATTCCCGTGATATTGTTCTATGCTATCAACAGAGCTCTGGTCCAGTTATCATGTTACCCATATCATGTATTGTATTGGTTCTTGTTACATTGTATACTTGACATATCATATCATAAAGAGAACTTGGGTATGGGGGAGACTTGACGATTGACTAGATCATATCGGGTGGATGTTTGGATCCATTGTTTGTCCCACTGCAGGGGACGGGGTAGTGCTGGCTACCGTCTGTTATAGCTCATGAGCTCCTGATTATTGTTTTAGCTCATTGAGATTCCCGTTACATGTTACAGCTCTAGCGGGCTGGCCCTGGTCTCAGCAGCCAGGGGACTGTTTAAGGCCGTTGTCCCGGGTATGCACGGGATACACCCACCCGATAAGAACTCCTCAACCATGAGTTTCCATCTAACATAATCAAACAGTATGCACAATAGTGACGTCGGGAACGCTTGTTATTTGGTTACTCTCTCGTTTGGATAATGGTAACCGTAGGCCATGTCCGGACGGGTTCGACTGGAGTGCGGGCTCCAGTATGAACCGCCAGTGGTATGGGACACTGGAAGAGAGTAATTAAAATACCAGGTGATACTGATCGCTACTATTGTATAAATGACATGACTAGACATGACCTGCCTGCTACATGTTTCCTTGTACTTGTTACCCTGTTTGTAGTGGCATCATATGCATGTTCTGCATTGCATATATATTTTATTGTTGCAGACATATGCACATCCACATGGTCACCTCTATCACGTCACCACTACATATTCATGTCTATCACGTCACCACTAGACAATCTTATTTATTATATTATAATAACTGGATACGACTATAGACTTGACCCGATAATAACCGGTTTAGATGGCATGTTTATATCTTTCCACCGCTTACATGTGTATATATTTCTACTGCTTCTTATATGATTATTATATGGTATCGCTGTTTCACCATCTTGTATTATATATTCTTATCGTGCTTGTATCTATAGTATATAGTACTGCCTCCTTCATTTTACAACTCACTAGGTCGCTTTCTGACGACCCTGGGTTTGCATGCCCAGATTGGAGATCCGCGTACCGAGAATACCTTGAAGTCACACAGGAGATTCCTCATCGAGACACTTCATAGGTATCTTTGTGTTTTATTTCTGTTATCATATTTATTCCTGTTTTCATATCTGTTATGATCGCTGACCTCTTTCTGCAGGTATTCTTGTACTTATTTCATGCTGGAACTCATGACTATATGGAGGTATTATAATGTACTGAGGCTTAACGTACGCGTGAGCGTGTTTTCACCTCGCGTATGTACGTCGCCATAACGTCTCCATATCCTTGGGATCGGGGCGTTACAAAGTGGTATCAGAGCCTAGGTTCACACCTGGTGTGGGTAACCATCTGGGTCAATGCTTGGGCTCTTACCAACAGTACAATCAGGTTCAGATTAACTGATCTGTATCTGGATTTGGGGATTCCAGCAAAGAGTACAAGAATGCCATGACCTTGACAATTCACTCCTTGATTCTGTTTTATTCCCTCCTTCCTTTTAGTTGTCAACCAGAGCATCCGATTTCCTTCTCGCTTTCCTTGCATCGTCTTGCTTCCATCCGTTCGGATTAGTTCACTACCATACTTCTCCATCCCGAGTTCCTTCTAGATAGCAGAGTGCGCAGCGGAAGTGTCGTGGACCCGTCACCTTTAGGCTTTGGGGTTGGAAATCTTGTTCTCACACCTGAATAGAAATTGCGAGGACGCAATTTTTGCAAGGTGGGGAGAATGTAACCCCCTGATCCCCGGTGTACGTATTACCGTATCGGTACGCGATACGACGTACAAAATTGATTTGACATCCGTGGTATTCCGATTGAGCTGATTTCAGTTTCTAAAATCATTTTCTATTATTTGTGATTTTTCAGGATTTTTCTGGAATTTTCCTGGATTATTTTGGAAAATCTCCGCAGTCGGTGTTGACCGATACCGAAATAGGCTTTATGATTTTTATTTCACAAACGGAGTTAAATTTGAGTATTTGCTTTCATTAGGTGTCTTAGAATCGTATTCTCTACGTTCAGGTATTTTTGGGGATTTTTCTGATTTTATCGAAAATTCGGCCAAACCGGTGTCGCCCGTATCGGCGAGACACTCCGGGATTTTTTAATTGGCAAACCGGATAGAATTTCTGAAAACCGTCTTCATATTACGTCTCCAGATAATATTCTCTATTTTCTGTAAATTTTGGGCACCGTTCGGGACAAGTCGAATTTTAAGCTGAATTAAATAATATTATTTTAATAATTAAAAACCTTTTTCTTTTCTTTTCTTTTCTTTCTTCCATCTTCTTCCACAAGCTTCTTCTTCCCACCGCCTCTTTCAGTCAACGAACCCAACTCCACCGCCTCTCTCTCTCCCCTCTAAATATTAAATCTCTCTCTCTCTCTAATTCCCCCTCTCTCTATACCTCTCTCTCACTTTATCTCTCCCCCTCTCTCGCTGTACACAGACCCACCCACAAGGAGAGCCTGCTCGTCAAGCCAAGCCGCCGGCCGCCGCCACCAGCGGCCGCGCCCCAGCTGGCCGGCGCCACCGCGACCCGCGGCCGCGCGCACCCCCCTCCGGCTGCCGCGCCTCCGGCCGGCGCCTCCCCCTCCGGCGAGGCCGCCATGGCCGCGCGCCCATGTCTCTCTCTGGTAAACACTCCCTCTCTCCCCTCTTTCTCCCAAGGCGGGCGCCGCCGGCGTGGGCCAAGGCGGGCGCCGCCGGCCAAGCCAGTGGCTGGCCGGCCCGGCCAGTGGCCGGCGAAGTGGGCGCAGCAGCAGCAACGCTGCTACTACTGCTGCTGCTGTTGTTGTTTATTTGGGTTCGGGTATAACCCGAACCCAATAACCCAAGTAAGGGGTTGGGTTTGGATATAAACCCAACCCAATAACCCGATAACCCGTACCCATTTGATTTAAATATTGGGTTTGGGTTATTGGATCCAAACCCGACCCGTTTACATCCAAACCCGACCCGTTAAAGGTATAATTTCAATTTAACCCCTGTAAAATTTTTAATTACTTTTAGGCCCCTGTAAAATTACAAATAGCCCCCTGGATATTTTCAGTATTTACATATTTAACCCATTTTCATTTATTTTAGTGTTCGGGCGATATTTGGAGCATCCGGACTCTGATTCGGGCGATTCTGGATCCGTTGCGATCGTAGGAACGAGAGCTACAGTCCTGTAGCCAGTTTGTGAGTGTTTTTCTTTTATAAATATTATTTTATCATGTGTAGTGACATTGATTGATATATCATGAGTCTGGATAAAATATGGTAATTATCAATTATTCACCGGTCATGATCGGACAGTTATTGTAATAGGAATAATATAGAATCTTGTTAGGTATGTCCTGATGTAAAATAAAGACAAGGAAGTAATTATCGGACCAATACATACTAGCATAGACAACTCGGACACGGTCATCATACCTGCACAGCCACGGACACATAGGCCACTGTGTTACCATCTTCAGGAACACTATTATGTCATATATTGGATCACAGTTAGAGAACGATAGTCACATGTATACGGATCCACGATACTCGGTGACACTACACTGTTACTAGACATGCATGCTAGATACTGTTATTTCATGCACTAGTATCTTCTTTACACGGCTACGGTAGTTCACTAGCCATGATATGCTATGCTACATGGACCACTGTTATGACACAGATAGATTACACAGATTATTGCTACACATATATGACTACCACATTTCATATTATTATTCTCATCATGCTATGGATTCTCGGCATATCACTGTTACACATGCATGTATGATTTCTTTATTCTTGTCATATGGCTCCCCATTTCAATTACCTGTATTATTGTTCCCTGTTATCGGATACATGTTATATGCTTGTTTCCCGTTATTGATATTGTTAATCTCGTTACTGAATACATGTTCCCGTTACTGATATGGATGTTCCCGATACTGGACATGAGAGCCGTTGATATGCGATATATGGGGATCCCACATCTATTGTTCCCGTTTCCCGGTATATTGTTCATGTTATCTTGATCATGTTATATTGTTCCTGATTCCCGTGATATTGTTCTATGCTATCAACAGAGCTCTGGTCCAGTTATCATGTTACCCATATCATGTATTGTATTGGTTCTTGTTACATTGTATACTTGACATATCATATCATAAAGAGAACTTGGGTATGGGGGAGACTTGACGATTGACTAGATCATATCGGGTGGATGTTTGGATCCATTGTTTGTCCCACTGCAGGGGACGGGGTAGTGCTGGCTACCGTCTGTTATAGCTCATGAGCTCCTGATTATTGTTTTAGCTCATTGAGATTCCCGTTACATGTTACAGCTCTAGCGGGCTGGCCCTGGTCTCAGCAGCCAGGGGTCTGTTTAAGGCCGTTGTCCCGGGTATGCACGGGATACACCCACCCGATAAGAACTCCTCGACCATGAGTTTCCATCTAACATAATCAAACAGTATGCACAATAGTGACGTCGGGAACGCTTGTTATTTGGTTACTCTCTCGTTTGGATAATGGTAACCGTAGGCCATGTCCGGACGGGTTCGACTGGAGTGCGGGCTCCAGTATGAACCGCCAGTGGTATGGGACACTGGAAGAGAGTAATTAAAATACCAGGTGATACTGATCGCTACTATTGTATAAATGACATGACTAGACATGACCTGCCTGCTACATGTTTCCTTGTACTTGTTACCCTGTTTGTAGTGGCATCCTATGCATGTTCTGCATTGCATATATATTTTATTGTTGCAGACATATGCACATCCACATGGTCACCTCTATCACGTCACCACTACATATTCATGTCTATCACGTCACCACTAGACAATCTTATTTATTATATTATAATAACTGGATACGACTATAGACTTGACCCGATAATAACCGATTTAGATGGCATGTTTATATATTTCCACCGCTTACATGTGTATATATTTCTACTGCTTCTTATATGATTATTATATGGTATCGCTGTTTCACCATCTTGTATTATATATTCTTATCGTGCTTGTATCTATAGTATATAGTACTGCCTCCTTCATTTTACCACTCACTAGGTCGCTTTCTGACGACCCTGGGTTTGCATGCCCAGATTGGAGATCCGCGTACCGAGAATACCTTGAAGTCACACAGGAGATTCCTCATCGAGACACTTCATAGGTATCTTTGTGTTTTATTTCTGTTATCATATTTATTCCTGTTTTCATATCTATTATGATCGCTGACCTCTTTCTGCAGGTATTCTTGTACTTATTTCATGCTGGAACTCATGACTATATGGAGGTATTGTAATGTACTGAGGCTTAACGTACGCGTGAGCGTGTTTTCACCTCGCGTATGTACGTCGCCATAACGTCTCCATATCCTTGGGATCGGGGCGTTACAAAGTGGTATCAGAGCCTAGGTTCACACCTGGTGTGGGTAACCATCTGGGTCAATGCTTGGGCTCTTACCAACAGTACAATCAGGTTCAGATTAACTGATCTGTATCTGGATTTGGGGATTCCAGCAAAGAGTACAAGAATGCCATGACCTTGACAATTCACTCCTTGATTCTGTTTTATTCCCTCCTTCCTTTTAGTTGTCAACCAGAGCATCCGATTTCCTTCTCGCTTTCCTTGCATCGTCTTGCTTCCATCCGTTCGGATTAGTTCACTACCATACTTCTCCTTCCCGAGTTCCTTCTAGATAGCAGAGTGCGCAGCGGAAGTGTCGTAGACCCGTCACCTTTAGGCTTTGGGGTTGGAAATCTTGTTCTCACACCTGAATAGAAATTGCGAGGACGCAATTTTTGCAAGGTGGGGAGAAATGTAACCCCCTGATCCCCGGTGTACGTATTACCGTATCGGTACGCGATACGACGTACAAAATTGATTTGACATCCGTGGTATTCCGATTGAGCTGATTTCAGTTTCTAAAATCATTTTCTATTATTTGTGATTTTTCAGGATTTTTCTGGAATTTTCCTGGATTATTTTGGAAAATCTCCGCAGTCGGTGTTGACCGATACCGAAATAGGCTTTATGATTTTTATTTCACAAACGGAGTCGAATTTTGAGAATTCGATTTCATTAGGTGTCTTAGAATCGTATTCTCTACGTTCAGGTATTTTGGGGATTTTTCTGATTTTATCGAAAATTCGGCCAAACCGGTGTCGCCCGTATCGGCGAGACACTCCGGGATTTTTAATTGGCAAACCGGATAGAATTTCTGAAAACCGTCTTCATATTACGTCTCCAGATAATATTCTCTATTTTCTGTAAATTTTGGGCACCGTTCGGGACAAGTCGAATTTAAGCTGAATTAAATAATATTATTTTAATAATTAAAAACCTTTTTCTTTTCTTTTCTTTTCTTTCTTCCATCTTCTTCCACAAGCTTCTTCTTCCCACCGCCTCTTTCAGTCAACGAACCCAACTCCACCGCCTCTCTCTCTCCCCTCTAAATATTAAATCTCTCTCTCTCTCTCTAATTCCCCCTCTCTCTATACCTCTCTCTCACTTTATCTCTCCCCCTCTCTCGCTGTACACAGACCCACCCACAAGGAGAGCCTGCTCGTCAAGCCAAGCCGCCGGCCGCCGCCACCAGCGGCCGCGCCCCAGCTGGCCGGCGCCACCGCGACCCGCGGCCGCGCGCACCCCCTCCGGCTGCCGCGCCTCCGGCCCGGCGCCTCCCCCTCCGGCGAGGCCGCCATGGCCGCGCGCCCATGTCTCTCTCTGGTAAACACTCCCTCTCTCCCCTCTTTCTCCCAAGGCGGGCACCGCCGGCGTGGGCCAAGGCGGGCGCCGCCGGCCAGGCCAGTGGCTGGCCGGCCCGGCCAGTGGCCGGCGAAGTGGGCGCAGCAGCAGCAACGCTGCTACTGCTGCTGCTGCTGTTGTTGTTTATTTGGGTTCGGGTATAACCCGAACCCAATAACCCAAGTAAGGGGTTGGGTTTGGATATAAACCCAACCCAATAACCCGATAACCCGTACCCATTTGATTTAAATATTGGGTTTGGGTTATTGGATCCAAACCCGACCCGTTTACATCCAAACCCGACCCGTTAAAGGTATAATTTCAATTTAACCCCTGTAAAATTTTTAATTACTTTTAGGTCCCTATAAAATTACAAATAGCCCCCTGGATATTTTCAGTATTTACATATTTAACCCATTTTCATTTATTTTAGTGTTCGGGCGATATCTGGAGCATCCGGACTCTGATTCGGGCGATTCTGGATCCGTTGCGATCGTAGGAACGAGAGCTACAGTCCTGTAGCCAGTTTGTGAGTGTTTTTTCTTTTATAAATATTATTTTATCATGTGTAGTGACATTGATTGATATATCATGAGTCTGGATAAAATATGGTAATTATCAATTATTCACCGGTCATGATCGGACAGTTATTGTAATAGGAATAATATAGAATCTTGTTAGGTATGTCCTGATGTAAAATAAAGACAAGGAAGTAATTATCGGACCAATACATACTAGCATAGACAACTCGGACACGGTCATCATACCTGCACAGCCACGGACACATAGGCCACTGTGTTACCATCTTCAGGAACACTATTATGTCATATATTGGATCACAGTTAGAGAACGATAGTCACATGTATACGGATCCACGATACTCGGTGACACTACACTGTTACTAGACATGCATGCTAGATACCGTTATTTCATGCACTAGTATCTTCTTTACACGGTTACGGTAGTTCACTAGCCATGATATGCTATGCTACATGGACCACTGTTATGACACAGATAGATTACACAGATTATTGCTACACATATATGACTACCACATTTCATATTATTATTCTCATCATGCTATGGATTCTCGGCATATCACTGTTACACATGCATGTATGATTTCTTTATTCTTGTCATATGGCTCCCCATTTCAATTACCTGTATTATTGTTCCCTGTTATCGGATACATGTTATATGCTTGTTTCCCGTTATTGATATTGTTAATCTCGTTACTGAATACATGTTCCCGTTACTGATATGGATGTTCCCGATACTGGACATGAGAGCCGTTGATATGCGATATATGGGGATCCCACATCTATTGTTCCCGTTTCCCGGTATATTGTTCATGTTATCTTGATCATGTTATATTGTTCCTGATTCCCGTGATATTGTTCTATGCTATCAACAGAGCTCTGGTCCAGTTATCATGTTACCCATATCATGTATTGTATTGGTTCTTGTTACATTGTATACTTGACATATCATATCATAAAGAGAACTTGGGTATGGGGGAGACTTGACGATTGACTAGATCATATCGGGTGGATGTTTGGATCCATTGTTTGTCCCACTGCAGGGGACGGGGTAGTGCTGGCTACCGTCTGTTATAGCTCATGAGCTCCTGATTATTGTTTTAGCTCATTGAGATTCCCGTTACATGTTACAGCTCTAGCGGGCTGGCCCTGGTCTCAGCAGCCAGGGGTCTGTTTAAGGCCGTTGTCCCGGGTATGCACGGGATACACCCACCCGATAAGAACTCCTCGACCATGAGTTTCCATCTAACATAATCAAACAGTATGCACAATAGTGACGTCGGGAACGCTTGTTATTTGGTTACTCTCTCGTTTGGATAATGGTAACCGTAGGCCATGTCCGGACGGGTTCGACTGGAGTGCGGGCTCCAGTATGAACCGCCAGTGGTATGGGACACTGGAAGAGAGTAATTAAAATACCAGGTGATACTGATCGCTACTATTGTATAAATGACATGACTAGACATGACCTGCCTGCTACATGTTTCCTTGTACTTGTTACCCTGTTTGTAGTGGCATCCTATGCATGTTCTGCATTGCATATATATTTTATTGTTGCAGACATATGCACATCCACATGGTCACCTCTATCACGTCACCACTACATATTCATGTCTATCACGTCACCACTAGACAATCTTATTTATTATATTATAATAACTGGATACGACTATAGACTTGACCCGATAATAACCGATTTAGATGGCATGTTTATATCTTTCCACCGCTTACATGTGTATATATTTCTACTGCTTCTTATATGATTATTATATGGTATCGCTGTTTCACCATCTTGTATTATATATTCTTATCGTGCTTGTATCTATAGTATATAGTACTGCCTCCTTCATTTTACCACTCACTAGGTCGCTTTCTGACGACCCTGGGTTTGCATGCCCAGATTGGAGATCCGCGTACCGAGAATACCTTGAAGTCACACAGGAGATTCCTCATCGAGACACTTCATAGGTATCTTTGTGTTTTATTTCTGTTATCATATTTATTCCTGTTTTCATATCTATTATGATCGCTGACCTCTTTCTGCAGGTATTCTTGTACTTATTTCATGCTGGAACTCATGACTATATGGAGGTATTGTAATGTACTGAGGCTTAACGTACGCGTGAGCGTGTTTTCACCTCGCGTATGTACGTCGCCATAACGTCTCCATATCCTTGGGATCGGGGCGTTACAAAGTGGTATCAGAGCCTAGGTTCACACCTGGTGTGGGTAACCATCTGGGTCAATGCTTGGGCTCTTACCAACAGTACAATCAGGTTCAGATTAACTGATCTGTATCTGGATTTGGGGATTCCAGCAAAGAGTACAAGAATGCCATGACCTTGACAATTCACTCCTTGATTCTGTTTTATTCCCTCCTTCCTTTTAGTTGTCAACCAGAGCATCCGATTTCCTTCTCGCTTTCCTTGCATCGTCTTGCTTCCATCCGTTCGGATTAGTTCACTACCATACTTCTCCTTCCCGAGTTCCTTCTAGATAGCAGAGTGCGCAGCGGAAGTGTCGTAGACCCGTCACCTTTAGGCTTTGGGGTTGGAAATCTTGTTCTCACACCTGAATAGAAATTGCGAGGACGCAATTTTTGCAAGGTGGGGAGAAATGTAACCCCCTGATCCCGGTGTACGTATTACCGTATCGGTACGCGATACGACGTACAAAATTGATTTGACATCCGTGGTATTCCGATTGAGCTGATTTCAGTTTCTAAAATCATTTTCTATTATTTGTGATTTTTCAGGATTTTTCTGGAATTTTCCTGGATTATTTGGAAAATCTCCGCAGTCGGTGTTGACCGATACCGAAATAGGCTTTATGATTTTTATTTCACAAACGGAGTCGAATTTTGAGAATTCGATTTCATTAGGTGTCTTAGAATCGTATTCTCTACGTTCAGGTATTTTTGGGGATTTTTCTGATTTTATCGAAAATTCGGCCAAACCGGTGTCGCCCGTATCGGCGAGACACTCCGGGATTTTTAATTGGCAAACCGGATAGAATTTCTGAAAACCGTCTTCATATTACGTCTCCAGATAATATTCTCTATTTTCTGTAAATTTTGGGCACCGTTCGGGACAAGTCGAATTTTAAGCTGAATTAAATAATATTATTTTAATAATTAAAACCTTTTTCTTTTCTTTTCTTTTCTTTTCTTTCTTCATCTTCTTCCACAAGCTTCTTCTTCCCACCGCCTCTTTCAGTCAACGAACCCAACTCCACCGCCTCTCTCTCTCCCTCTAAATATTAAATCTCTCTCTCTCTAATTCCCCCTCTCTCTATACCTCTCTCTCACTTTATCTCTCCCCCTCTCTCGCTGTACACAGACCCACCCACAAGGAGAGCCTGCTCGTCAAGCCAAGCCGCCGGCCGCCGCCACCAGCGGCCGTGCCCCAGCTGGCCGGCGCCACCGCGACCCGCGGCCGCGCGCACCCCCCTCCGGCTGCCGCGCCTCCGGCCCGGCGCCTCCCCCTCCGGCGAGGCCGCCATGGCCGCGCGCCCATGTCTCTCTCTGGTAAACACTCCCTCTCTCCCCTCTTTCTCCCAAGGCGGGCGCCGCCGGCGTGGGCCAAGGCGGGCGCCGCCGGCCAGGCCAGTGGCTGGCCGGCCCGGCCAGTGGCCGGCGAAGTGGGCGCAGCAGCAGCAACGCTGCTACTGCTGCTGCTGCTGTTGTTGTTTATTTGGGTTCGGGTATAACCCGAACCCAATAACCCAAGTAAGGGGTTGGGTTTGGATATAAACCCAACCCAATAACCCGATAACCCGTACCCATTTGATTTAAATATTGGGTTTGGGTTATTGGATCCAAACCCGACCCGTTTACATCCAAACCCGACCCGTTAAAGGTATAATTTCAATTTAACCCCTGTAAAATTTTTAATTACTTTTAGGTCCCTATAAAATTACAAATAGCCCGCTGGATATTTTCAGTATTTACATATTTAACCCATTTTCATTTATTTTAGTGTTCGGGCGATATCTGGAGCATCCGGACTCTGATTCGGGCGATTCTGGATCCGTTGCGATCGTAGGAACGAGAGCTACAGTCTTGTAGCCAGTTTGTGAGTGTTTTTCTTTTATAAATATTATTTTATCATGTGTAGTGACATTGATTGATATATCATGAGTCTGGATAAAATATGGTAATTATCAATTATTCACCGGTCATGATCGGACAGTTATTGTAATAGGAATAATATAGAATCTTGTTAGGTATGTCCTGATGTAAAATAAAGACAAGGAAGTAATTATCGGACCAATACATACTAGCATAGACAACTCGGACACGGTCATCATACCTGCACAGCCACGGACACATAGGCCACTGTGTTACCATCTTCAGGAACACTATTATGTCATATATTGGATCACAGTTAGAGAACGATAGTCACATGTATACGGATCCACGATACTCGGTGACACTACACTGTTACTAGACATGCATGCTAGATACCGTTATTTCATGCACTAGTATCTTCTTTACACGGCTACGGCAGTTCACTAGCCATGATATGCTATGCTACATGGACCACTGTTATGACACAGATAGATTACACAGATTATTGCTACACATATATGACTACCACATTTCATATTATTATTCTCATCATGCTATGGATTCTCGGCATATCACTGTTACACATGCATGTATGATTTCTTTATTCTTGTCATATGGCTCCCCATTTCAATTACCTGTATTATTGTTCCCTGTTATCGGATACATGTTATATGCTTGTTTCCCGTTATTGATATTGTTAATCTCGTTACTGAATACATGTTCCCGTTACTGATATGGATGTTCCCGATACTGGACATGAGAGCCGTTGATATGCGATATATGGGGATCCCACATCTATTGTTCCCGTTTCCCGGTATATTGTTCATGTTATCTTGATCATGTTATATTGTTCCTGATTCCCGTGATATTGTTCTATGCTATCAACAGAGCTCTGGTCCAGTTATCATGTTACCCATATCATGTATTGTATTGGTTCTTGTTACATTGTATACTTGACATATCATATCATAAAGAGAACTTGGGTATGGGGGAGACTTGACGGTTGACTAGATCATATCGGGTGGATGTTTGGATCCATTGTTTGTCCCACTGCAGGGGACGGGGTAGTGCTGGCTACCGTCTGTTATAGCTCATGAGCTCCTGATTATTGTTTTAGCTCATTGAGATTCCCGTTACATGTTACAGCTCTAGCGGGCTGGCCCTGGTCTCAGCAGTCAGGGGTCTGTTTAAGGCCGTTGTCCCGGGTATGCACGGGATACACCCACCCGATAAGAACTCCTCGACCATGAGTTTCCATCTAACATAATCAAACAGTATGCACAATAGTGACGTCGGGAACGCTTGTTATTTGGTTACTCTCTCGTTTGGATAATGGTAACCGTAGGCCATGTCCGGACGGGTTCGACTGGAGTGCGGGCTCCAGTATGAACCGCCAGTGGTATGGGACACTGGAAGAGAGTAATTAAAATACCAGGTGATACTGATCGCTACTATTGTATAAATGACATAACTAGACATGACCTGCCTGCTACATGTTTCCTTGTACTTGTTACCCTGTTTGTAGTGGCATCCTATGCATGTTCTGCATTGCATATATATTTTATTGTTGCAGACATATGCACATCCACATGGTCACCTCTATCACGTCACCACTACATATTCATGTCTATCACGTCACCACTAGACAATCTTATTTATTATATTATAATAACTGGATACGACTATAGACTTGACCCGATAATAACCGGTTTAGATGGCATGTTTATATCTTTCCACCGCTTACATGTGTATATATTTCTACTGCTTCTTATATGATTATTATATGGTATCGCTGTTTCACCATCTTGTATTATATATTCTTATCGTGCTTGTATCTATAGTATATAGTACTGCCTCCTTCATTTTACTACTCACTAGGTCGCTTTCTGACGACCCTGGGTTTGCATGCCCAGATTGGAGATCCGCGTACCGAGAATACCTTGAAGTCACACAGGAGATTCCTCATCGACACACTTCATAGGTATCTTTGTGTTTTATTTCTGTTATCATATTTATTCCTGTTTTCATATCTGTTATGATCGCTGACCTCTTTCTGCAGGTATTCTTGTACTTATTTCATGCTGGAACTCATGACTATATGGAGGTATTGTAATGTACTGAGGCTTAACGTACGCGTGAGCGTGTTTTCACCTCGCGTATGTACGTCGCCATAACGTCTCCGTATCCTTGGGATCGGGGCGTTACAGATTACGTCCTCAAGCAAGAACAAGATTGGAGATTCGACAGAAGCCAAAACAAAAGAAAGAATTTCCATTAATTCCAAAAGATGGGGCACATGGAGGCACGTATACAATGACCTACAAGCGTACACTGTACGATCTGGGCCGCTCTCTGAGGGTGTTTAGCCTCGTCTTCCTGTCATCCACAGCGATGAACTCCTCTAAACCAGGGACACGAACCCGTTTGCCTTCCTTTTTCTCAGAGGCCTTCCGCTTCATTCGCTGAAAGATTAACTTCACACCCGAACTGTTGGCGTTAAATCCAGGAGGTGTGGAGTTGGAAGCCGCGTACCACTGGCAAAAGCACAGGGTCGTCGAGAGGCCGGGATCCTGCAGCGGCGTGCGTAGCCACGCCCCAGTGCCATCCGCAGTGAAGAACCGCCAGGCACGGGCCCCATCAATAAGACTCCCCATGAAAGCCAGGTCCGAATTGGGGTTGCCCACGTACAGCTGGTCGTATCCGAATTGGCGGGCAAATCGACTCGGGACGTAGGGTTCCAGGTAGCAGGTATCCCCACTCCTGTACAGCAAGTGCGAGGGCCGGATGCTGACCAGCCACTCGAAAACGCCCCGACTCATGGGAGACCGCGCCGACTCCGTATCTCAGAATTCCTCGTTGTATCCTGCACCCCGAATACGAGGAAAACAGCGGAACAGGCTACAGGCGTCATGACGACGCACTAACTTACGGGCCTCGGCCACGTAGGTTTTCATCCAAGAACAGCCTTCGAATCGGCGGAGAAGCGCCGTTCGAACACCCCGCGGAGGGTCCTCCCCAGCTCCAATCAAAGTAGGGCAGTGTAAGGCGAACCACGCCATCAAGTAGGTGTATGGCAGACCCACCCTAGGATTGGGTCCATCACAAGGCAGGATAGCACTCTTCTCACGCCTCGTCGCCGGTGGCCTGCAGAAAGCCTCCGTTAATGCGCGAAGGCCTCTTTGAATACAACACACCATGGCCGGGAGAAGACCCAGACGGTGGCCATGGGCCAGGCGAACGGCGGGTAGCAGAACATTCGGGTGGACGATGTCACCCGAGGAAGAAGGCACAACACACTTCTTTAACCAGACGGTTAAGAAACCGGCCAGCAGCGCCTTTCAAGACAAAGGCCGACGGGCCTGATGGTGAAAGCTCCGAAGGGTATCACCCTTCTCATAGGGACCAGCGTATTCTGTTACGACGATATCCCTTTGGAGACACATCTCCATCCGTTCAACAATATCGCCATCAGCAACTCCGCGATGAGCTGCTTCAGGAGCATTCTTCATGTCTGGGAACAGGTAACTTCCCCAGCTCTTCAAGCTCTTCGAGCTACCCTTGCCACCACCGTGGATGCTGGAACAAATATGCAAGTGGCACATCAACTCCCGATAAGTCTCGAGCAAAGCAGGCTCCTGTTTCTCCAGAATAGCCAACTCCGCCTCATAGGGAAAGTACTCTTCGTATGGAAGAGACCCGAAAGGCAGAGCAGAGATTTCCCACATCTCATGCAAAGCCATGCCCAACTCGCCAACCGGGGTGAAGAAGGTCCCCGAAGCCGGGCAGTACAACTCAAGGATGGCGTAGAAGCACGCCACCTTCATCTCAATGCCGTAGCAGGTCGCCCTGACGGCCTCATAGAGGTTCAACCCCTCCAAGTCCTCCTCGAAGTGAGCGAGGATATAGTTGGTCAACTCCGCCCACCATGTCTTAGGAGGATGAACCCAACCGGGAGCTCTGAAGTCAGTGGCAGGGTAGTTCCCGTTAACTGCGCAGAACTGAGTGCCAAAGGTCTGCGCCACAGCCGGGTTCTCTCCCACTGGAAGTTCCCGCGATACCTTCCCAGGGTATAGCCCCATTATGCTGTGGGGAGGGCCCGCCCTCGAATAGCCAGACTGAAAGGTCAATCTCCCAACATGGACGGATTCGACGCTTCGGCTTACGCCCCACGCCATATTCCGAGCCTGAGTCACATTCACGAAAGAAGATAAAGGAAAGTGCCGCTTAGTCGACGGAAGGTAAAACTTCTCGCCATCCAGTTGAAAGATCCATTGTCCTTCGCCTGCCTGCAACTGGCGATCGGGATCGGATGCGGCATCCCCGAACATAAAGTCGGGCTTTCTATAAGTCCGACGGTCAACATCCTCAAGAGGGGCCGTGGTCAAGATACTCCGCGTGGTCTGCGGATGACCGCCTTGGATGAGTGTATCCTGGACGAGAGAGCTCCTCTTACTGAACAAAGAAGCCTGTCCATGGAATTGCAGGCTGAGGTTACCATCTGCTCGACTGGTTAGCCCAAACAGACTGTTCAGGAGACCGGAAGTGTAATGCACTGCAAAGACAGAAATGAAGTATGATTAGTTCAACAATCAAGTGGATACGAAGACATAAAAATTCACTAAGGTATAGCCTCGCTCAGCGACCAAGGCCAGCAAGGCGACAGCTTCGATGAAGCTTGACCTCGCGGATAAAACTGCATTTTTGCAAAAAGCGTCCAAAGTACCAACTTCGCTTAAGCAAGAAGTGGTATAGCCCTAAGGGCTGACGTCACCAAGAGGGCATCATGGTCAAAAGTCACCCTTCGTGGCCATGACTGAAGGAACAGACCTATATCCTGTTCCTCAACAGGATGGAGACTGCTCGAGTAATGGCTTCGTACGGAAGCCTAAGGAAGAACTGTTCGGTTCTTAATTCCCTTGTGCAAGGAAAATAGGGAGGTTCAAGGAAACGAGTTCCCTAATGAGGACAGATCATATTCGATCGTCCTAATCGCCAAATGTCAGCTCCAAAGGAGAGAGACCATGGTCTCTAATCAGATAGGAAATCCCTTACCGGTGACTGGTCGCTCGATGACCGGAGGAGGAGGACCCTCCGCTGCAGAAGTCGCCACTTCTTTTCCCGCTCGTCTTTTAGGCGCCATTGAAGAGCTGCAAGAGTTCTCAGAGTTCTCTGAACGAAGAAGGAAGAGGAAGAGGGAAAGTCAAGAAATCTCTCTGAAAAAGGAGATCTTTTCCTGCTCAGCCCGATCGGGCTTTTATAGGCCAATCAGCGCCTGAAACGAGGCCTCGAAAAGGGCGTATGCCGCCGTTTCGAATTAATTCGAAACGCCGCCCAAAGCGCCTTCCCAAGAAGCGCTGGTTCAACTCCACTAAGGGTTAACTTCGCACTGGAGCAAAGTGCGGACTTCGCACAATCCTTCAAGGACTTCGCCGAGAGGCTTACCTTAGCCCTCTAAAAAGGCGCTGACATGCCAGTCTCGCGAAGATCACTCAAAGAAAGGACTATGTCCTTAACTCCGCATACAGTTTTGCCCCGCTATGGCCAAACTCTCAATGAAAGCAAGCAAAATCAGATGATTAAGAGATGAACTTTCATTGATTTAAAAGGAAGGGTACATTGATATTACATCAAAGTTGTGTTTCATACAACACACCCAGTTGCTTAACAAGGTCATCCGCGCAAAAGGCATACAAGTGGTTTTATCCGCTTCTAAGTCAAGACGACTGGACAAAGAAGGCCTTCCTCCTGCATAAGGCCGTAATCAGTGGTGCCGCAAGGACACGGTCATTATTCTCCACAAAAATGGCAGATCTTGCCAGGCCATTTTTGTTGAAGCCTGGCAATAGAAACCTATCGCCGCCAACACGATAGATCACGTATAATGGGAATCGGCAGTGATACAAGTGATCTAACGGGTGTGATGCCGCTTTCCCGAAGTGGATCGCCCCTAAAGGCCACCAAAGTTGAAAGTTGGCAATGATGCCGGCGACCCCACAGGCAACGCCCGCTATCTCGAAGCGGATCATCTCCGACAAAGCGGCTACCAGCCTCACCTCAGAACGAATCATCTCGGATAAAAGGCTGCCAACAGCCTCTGGGACATGCACCCGTCGCCCCAAGTTGTTCCTCCTGCTTAAAAGTAAAGCTTCAACCGGGGAAGCATAAGGCAACTTTTCGGTCTCTTTCATCAAGATACAAGATCGGCGAGCATAGCCCACTGCAAGGCAAATCAGAACAGATTAGCAGTTAAGCACAGAAAAAACTGCAAATCAGAATTTTTTTGGGTCAAAGCAATCCAATTTCAGTAAAAGCAGAGGACAAGCCTCGCCTGCACAACACTGATGGGCTGGCTCAGCAAACGCCAAGTCCAAGCCTCGGCTATATGGCTAGCCAGACTGACCCCGTGGGATAGTCTTAGCTCCGCCTATATGGCAAGACTGGCTCAACTATTGAAGAGACCAAGTCCCAAGTTCTGCCTGGGCAGCGGACTTAACATGCAGTGATCTTTCTGGAAAGCTATGCCAAAATCCTTCTCTATAGATCAGTCAATTACAAGATAAAGAGTAAGGGAAACTAATCCCTGAAGCAGCTGTTAAAGCTAAATTAAGGGAGATGAATTCCCTAAAATCAGTGGAGTCGTTGAATGATCAAGACTTACTGGTCCTTGGCCAGATAATGACCAGAGTGGGCATTCCCACTAGTTCAGATATCTGAGTATCTCTTTCAAACCAAGAGAAGAGAAGAGAGGCAAAGCACTTCTCTTCAGAGGACCTCAAGTGTCCTATTTATAGGCCCCATGGCCTGAGCGTTGCCGCCTCAAGCGTGGAAAAACGAGCGCATTTAAGGCATTTATTACGCCTTGAGAATAGGGACGGTTTTCCCTTGGAACCGTACGAAGGAAGAAACGTCTCCCTCATAAAAGGCACTTATGGCGCCTTGAAGAAAGGGAATATCCTCCCTTGGAAACGTGCAAATCGGAGAATATCTCCCTCGATCGGCACGAAGAAAGGAGTAATCCTCCTCGTAACCAGCCCACGGCAGTTGGTCTCGGGAAAGCGACAGATGTTCCAGAGCGAACCTACCTAGCTGCGAAGCTACCCAGACGCGAGTCTACATGATTCCTCGGCGAATCTACATCCCAAAGCAGGATCAAAGCGAAGCTGAACTCAACCATCATGGCGACGTTCTTACTCCACACACCACCGTTCAGAGCAGTTCAAAGTGTTTCGAAGTCTGAGCCATTGCAGACTTTTGAAAACTTTGAAGGGGGTCTTGTTGACACTTAAAAAAGACAAGATTCTTATTGTCCGAACAATGTCTAAACTTGTTGACATTTATAAAAGAAAGTGACAGACGAGCTGAAGACCAGTTTTCACCCATCTCCGAGGGACAAGGAAGCAACTTGAACTCCACTGATCCAGCAAGAAGACAGTGAACCCAGATTGTTTCTAAACAGACCTCAGCAGGTCTAAGGTGCTAGCACTTAGCATTACATGAGCCCAAAGGGATAGCCTCGCTTGAGAGGCTAATATCACTCGACTTCGCCTTGAAGCCATCCAAAGCCTCGCCAAGAAGCTAACTCGCAAACTTCGCCACAGGGGACTTCCAGCTCCGCCAAAGGGTTTCTTTCGGACTTCGCCAGAAGCTATCTCTAGCTCCGCTACGAGCTCAATACGGACAGCTTCGCTATTAGTCTGCTATGGTCAACCTTTGACCAATCAAATCTCTGGATGAGATCGGATTCAATCAGATCAAATCTAATTAAGATCAAATCAGAGATCAAATTTGGCAGTTGATTGCCACAATCTCTTGACTCTTCTAAAACGAGTAAGAAGATCGGGGGAAATCCTCCAACGATATGGAAAGGATCAAAACAGATCGAGAAGGTCCACTGACCTGCCAATTCTAGCTTCGCAGAAGCTGATTCTAGCCTCGCAGTAAGGCTACTTTCCAGATTTAAACAGATTTGATTCAATCTGTTTCCATATCTTCAAGGGACGATTATACCCTTGCTCTCCCTATAAATAACCCGCCAGGGGTACAAGGAGATCATAGAGAGGAAAAGAAGGGGCAAGAGAGAGATCGATCGGAGACACACGCAAGAGGACTCCACAAGCAGAGGCTTCTTCAAAAAGCACCGTGCGCTCTCGAATTCAGAGACCTTTTAGAGAATTGCTTTCTCTATCCAGGGTGTTAATACCCTAACATCGTCCTTCTTCTCAAGGAATCTCCGGAACCAGGCGAGAAGGAATTCCTTATTGAAGGCGATTTTGAGAAGCAGCAAGAGGGTTCTACCAACCTTCTGTTCTCTGATTCCCCGAACCAGGCGAGAAGGGAATCTCATCGCTCGCATCGTCAAAGGGACAAAGTGGTCGCGCGCTGACCAGACTCCTATCGGCACACTTCTCCAGAATCTCTGAGGAGATCTACTTGTAATCTTTTTAAGAATACTTGTAATTTAGCTCCTCAACTCTTTTTGTAAGTTTTCCCCCTTTGCAAACATAATGGAAAACAAGGCCAAGTTAGCGAAAAATTCATTTCACTCAATTGATCGAAATACAGAACCTTTAGGGTTAATTCATAGCGATCTGTGTGACTTGAAGTTTATGTCAACTAGAGGCGGTAAAAAGTATTTTATTACTTTTATTGATGACTGTACAAGATACTGTTATGTGTATCTTTTAAACAGTAAGGATGAGACAATAAATATGTTTATAACATATAAAGCCAAAGTTGAGAATCAACTCAACAAGAATATCAAGATTCTAAAATCCGATAGAGGCGGAGAATATGAATCAAATGATTTTAGTGAGTTATGTGCTAAATTTGGTATAATCCATTAAACAATAGCACATATACTCCTCAGCAAAATGGAATTGCTGAATGGAAGAACAGAACTTTGAAGGAGATGGTCAATTTCATGCTCGTAAGTTCTGGAGCTCCGCAGAACTTGTGGGGGGAAGTCCTGTTAACTGCAAATTATATTCTAAACAGAGTACCCCACAAGAAACTGTTGGCCTAAAGGCCATTAGCCCGACATTTTGATGATAACAAACCATATATAGCTATGTTTTAATAATTTTGTTTAAATAAGTTTCAGGTTAAAAATCCTAGTTTGGTTGACGGCTCCAACACAAGACTCACACTTGTGGAAGCCGCAAAGATTTGAATCCCAGAGCCAAGCACATAGGAGAGCTCCAGGATCAAACAAGATTGAAGACAAATTCAAGATTTGCATTTTTCATTTTAGTTAAGATTTATAGTTGATTTTGTCAAAACCTAGATGATAGAGGTAGATTATTTTGGGAGTGTCACATACACACTTTTGGTATTGCTTCATGCCTTCAAACAAATTTTTATTCAAAATTTCTAACCTAGTTTTTGGAAAAACAAGTTTGGAAACATCATGTTTAGAAAAACGAGTTTTTGGGAAAAACCGATTTTCATATAGAAAAAGGATTTCTATCAAAATTAAGTTCAAACACTTTTAGTGTTGATCTATGATCACACTCTGGTATTTATAAGTCTAGAACTTCATTTTGTATATTCCCAAATCCAAAGAATTTAATCAAAAATTTCCTTCTTTAAAATAGCCTGGGAAAAACAGTTCTGGCCCAGTCCGGTCGACCGGATCGGTCGACCGACATGCACCACTGTGCATGTGTGCACATCGGTCGACTGACACGGCCGACCGAGAGCAACTCGTTGCTCTCTGTTTTTTCCCGGTCGACAGAGTCGGTCGACTGTCAGAGAGACTTGCTCTCTATTTTGGGTCTCAGTCGACTGACCCGGTCGATCGTCTTCCCAACGGTCGAAAATCCGACCGTTGACGGTCGACCGGCCCGGTCAACCGGCTACTGTCAGAAGTTCTGACAGACTCCAACAGCTATATTTTTCTGAACAGATTTTTGTTGGGATTCTCCCCAACGACTCTTTTAAGCTTTGTAGGTCTGTTTTCATTCCCTATAAATAGTGGGAGACTTCTACAAACATCTAACACAAGATTTACAAGTAAAAATCAAAGTTTTCAAAAGCTTAGCTTTTAGCAAAAGATTTTCAATTGAGCCAAAATTTCCAACCCTTTTCTTGAAGCAATCCTCTACTTCTCTCTAGTCTTTTGCACCACACAATCCCAAAGTATTATCACATCATCTTGGTTATAGGATTGTGCAAGTGAGCTTTTTGATCAAGTGTGATCAACCTTTCTTCATTGTGAGAAGTTGTAGAGGCATCGGCCTCAAGCGAGCGGGTGTGCTCCAAGTGGGTGTTGCGGCACCACGAGAGATAGGACAAGTGTGTCCTTGTATTGACGATCCAGTGGGATCACCAATAGTGGAAATCCTTCATCGTGTTGAAGGCGGGGACGTAGAGCGTGGCTCGAACCTCGGAAAAATCCTTGTGTTTGCGATTGTCCACATTTTCTCTAAACTCTATCTCTCTCTTACTTGCTCCATTAAATTACTTATTTACTTGTAAGTTATTTTAATTGTGCTTATCATTTAAATAGTTTTTTAAATTCCGCATTATTGCCATTTTATATAGCCATCACCTATTCACCCCCCTCTAGTTGATTTCAATTGGTATCAGAGCCAAACTCTTACACTTGGTTTAACCACCTTAGGGAGATCCTTATAGTTGGCTATATCTATTTGTTGCATTTTCATTTGTTGTGCATTCTATATTTGTATTCATGGCATCAGTTGATTTTTCTAGCATCAAGTCCCCACCCAAATTTGATGGTTTGAACTTCCCCATTTGGAAGGTCAAAATGAACCTCTTTCTTAAATCCATAGGAGTTAGAGTTGCTAGGGCCATCACCAAGGAATTTATTGAACCTCTCACCGATGAGAGATCATGGTCCGAAGATACCACTAAGGACTATGAGGCCAATGCTAGAGCTCAATATGCATTAACACAAGCCTTAAATGAAGATGACCTATCACGCATCATAAATTGTAAATCGTTTGGAATGTGCTAATTGTGACTCATGAGGGAACGCCCCAAGTCAAGAGATCCAAGATTGACTTGCTTCGTTCTCAATATGAGAACTTCTACATGCTTGAAAATGAATGTATTGATGACATGCTCACCCGTTTCACCAAAATAACTAATGCTTTATCTTTTTTAGGTGACACGATTGATAATGACCAAAAGATCCGGAAGGTCATTCGAGCTCTTCTAAAATCTTGGAAAGTAAAGGCAACCACCCTCAAGGAGCTCAACGATAGGGAGGAGATGGACTTCTCCGGCTTCATCGGCAATCTCAAAACACATGAGATGGAGATGAAAATTAGAGAAGAAAGGGAGGCACAAAAGAAGAAAGCCCTCGCTTTCAAAGCCACTCCATCCACCCATGATGAGGAAGATTCATCGGAGGACTACGATGAAGACTTTGCCATGCTCATAAGGAAGGTGGGCAAAATGTTCTACAAGAAGGGGAGACAAAGCAACTTCGGAAGAGGGAAACTCAAGGAAGATATGAAAGAAAGAGAGAAGAACTGGGTCCTTGCTTCCATTGCAAGAAGATGGGACACCTTATCGCCGATTGCCCCGCTCTACAAGCCACTACCTCCAAGAACGGGCAAAAGAAGAAAAAGGCGATGGTGGCCACATGAGATGACTCGGAGTCAGAATCCGAAGAGGAGATCGACACCGCCAACATGTGCTTCATTGCACATGATGAGGATGCTACCAAGGTATGCCTTGAAAACTCTTTAGAAGAGGATGAATTAACTATGGATGAGCTTGCTCAATTTTTTGAAGAGTTACAACATAGATATGAGATTTCACAATCTCAAAATAAGAAATTGAAAAAGGAAAATGATACTTTGAAAAATAAATTTGATATTGTTCTAAAAAAGAAAAATGATTTATCAAATGCTTTTGAGAAGATGAAAATTGATTTTGAAAAATATAAAATATCTTGTAAAGGAAAAACCCCCATTTCATCTTGCAACAAAAATGAATTTCTTGAGATCCAAAAACGAGTTAAAGTTTTGGACTCAACTTTAAAGAAGTGTGCTTTTGACATGAACAAACTTGCATCTAGGTTTCCCAAAGGAATACCCCAAGGGAAACACACTCATCATAAACATGCTTCAAAATCACACAAACATGCACACACACATAAACATGCTTTTATGTATGATAGTGGTAGAATTTATATATGCACTCATTGTGGCCACAAAGGCCATTTGGAAAAATTTTGTTATGCTAAGCTAAACATGTCAAATAAACATGTTTGGGTTCGACAAGATACTAACCCTATAGGACCCAAAAAGATTTGGGTACCAAAAGACACACCGAATTTAATTGATACAGGTGTGTCGTCCTCCTCCAAGACTTAGGGGGAGATGGTGCCCGGGTGGTGGATGCATCAACGCTTAACAAACATATCGTCGCTTGCATCACTATCATAGAGGCACCCATTTTTAGAGAATGCCCTTGGTTTGGTAATTTCTCCACATAAAAGTTTTACTTTTATATATATGCATAGGATTGCTAGTTTACCATTTTGTTATATTGATATGTGTTAGAGTAAACTTGCATTTCCATTATGCTTACATGTGTGCCTTGTTCAAATGTATATTATCATGTTTTATGACATACAATTTTTTTTTACATGTCTAGATTTTGTTGTATATGTATTTTGTCAAAACTAAATCAAGATTTACTTAAAACATTTTAAAGCAAATAAATAGAGATGGTAATTGCGCGCCTCAACTCATATCTAGAGGAATCTCGAGGAGAAGTTCAGAACCCTTCACGGGGTATTCGGCTTCAACATCTCTAATTTCTTGCTTTATTATAAATAAAAATAAATAGTAAAAATATGTGTAATTTTTGTTGACTTTCATAACTAGTATGATTTAAAATATGTTTAACACCTTTTTGATGAGAATATACCTTTTGCTGTTATTTTAAATATAAGATAAAAATTTTTTAACTGGTTTGCTCACTGTCAGTTTTGGGTAAGACCGGTCGACCGGAGCGGT
This sequence comes from Agave tequilana, assembly GCA_038442645.1. Taxonomy (NCBI): domain Eukaryota; kingdom Viridiplantae; phylum Streptophyta; class Magnoliopsida; order Asparagales; family Asparagaceae; genus Agave; species Agave tequilana. The sequence goes on along the minus strand of JAVJIF010023023.1, from coordinate 28,688 downwards.
CGACCGACCTAGCCTGGGAGGATTTTTTTTACTCCCCTTTTCCGGCCGACCGGAGTGGTCGACCGACTGGAGTGGGTTTGCTCTCTGTTTGCGCCGGTCGACCAGTCCGGTCGACCGGGCGACGGGCAGACTGTTTTTACCCGACTTTATATAAAGCCCTAATCTTTCTTTTCTCTCTTCTCACCCGCCGACTACTCCTTCCCTTTTCTCCTCAAGAACCCTAAACTCCTTTCCAACCCTCTCCACCTCAATCCAACCTCAAAACCTCTCTAAAATTTCTTAGATCTTCGCTTTCAGGCTTGGATTTTCGCCTATTTCAGGGATTTTCAGATTTTTCTACTTGTTTCTCCATTTTTCAAGGTAAAAATCCTTTGCTTCCTAGATCTTGCTTTATTACTTGTTCTCTTTCATATTCTAAGTCTAGATCTAGCTATCATATCTATACTTTGTGTAGATCAAGCCCTTTTCTTTGATTATTGTGTGGATCTAGCCCTAATTCAGTTTTTCCCTAAAAATGCCTAAAAGAACTAGGTCTGAGAAGGGAAAATCAACCCAATCCTCTTCCCATTCTCCTTTGTTTGTCTCTTCTCAAGCTGAGTATCGATATATTCTCCTTTCTGATAAGACTATTATTTTCGGACGATGTGTGATAATTAATGATTTTGAACATCTAAACTTAGCACACATTTTAAGGAATAATTCCCTTGAAAATTTCCTTGCCATTAGGGAACCTATCTACACCTCTTTTATTCCCTATTTTTATACAATTTATATTTTGAGTCAAACATGATTAGATCTAGAGTCCTTGGAAGAGATATTGACATCTCTCTCCAAGAATTTGCTCGTCATTTGCATCTTTCCTGTGAGGGAGTTGATGTTTATTCTCTAGATCTACATGACTTTTCTTATCCGGCCGGTGAGTCTGCCCTCACCGCGTCTACTTTGCTTCACGGGGATGATAACCCCGGTCTGGTAAGGAATGAGGAAGTTAGATATTATACTCTCACTGCTCAAGTCCTTGCCAAGATCATTTTTCTATAACCTCCTGCACAAATCAGGAGAGTTTAGCCATGCTAGGGGATCAGTTCCAATGATTATCTACTGCCTTCTGGGAGGCATTAAGATTAACATCCCCAAGCTTATCATCTCTTTCATGACCTCTGATCACATCCATGTCCCCACTAGGCACTTGCCTTATGGGATGATCATTTCCTATCTATTGAAGCAGCTTAACTTTGATCTATCCTCTGAGATGCCCTCTGAACCCTCTGTTGACTTAAACAGCTCTCTTCTAAAGAGGATGCGTGCTGGGATGGGACATCCTGCTCCCCAACAGCAGCCTATTTCTCCTGCTGCTCATGTCCCAGGTTCCTCTTCTGCTTCGGGATCTTCCATTCCATCTGATCTCCACTCTTTCTTGTCCTCTGAGTTACGAGAGCACCGAGCTCAGTTATCTGCTGAGTTACAGGAGCATCGTACCCAGATATCTGCTGAGATCCAGCAGCACCATACTCAGATTTTTGCGGAGATTGTGGCGCATCGTGAGGAGATGGCCGCACGCTACCATGGCCTACGCAATGACATGGGTTATTTTGCTGATTCCATCCGGTACATGGAGTCACAACTTGGCACATTATTTTGTGAGGCATGAGATGCGAGCTTCGGATCCCACGGCAGTTGCTCGACCACTTCCTTCTACCGAACCTCCATTTCCGGCCAGGACTCCTGCTCCTCCAGCACCACAGCCAGCTACAGCGCCGATTGATTCTGATGAGGAGGCCACTGATGAGGATGATGAGGATGGTTCTGAGGAGGACGGATCTGATGAGGACGGATCTGATTCAGATGAGGAGTGATTCCCCCCTTATGATGATGTCAAAAAGGGGGAGAGACTTTTGAGAGACTTTTGGGGCTACTATGTGTTTTTATATTTTGGGTTGTGTTTTCATGTATTCAGAGTATGTGGACATGTGTACTTTGTTGCTTATGGACATGTGTTTTATATTTTGATGCTTGTGGACTTATTTGTATGAACATGTGGACTTATTTGTATGAACATGTGTTTTTCTATATATGGCAGTTCTATTTTCTATCTCCATGGCATATGTGATTGGTTGTATTTGTGTCTATTATGTTTATGCCTTTTTTGACCCAATCACCTATTTTGGAGAATGGTGGTATTGGATGGATGGAGGTAACCATGTATGCATACACCTATAATTCTGTAATTTTTTTTTTATGCATAGATGGTTGGCATGTGAATCATTTCCATATCTTATATGCCTAGATTATGCATGTGTATCTCCTTTCATGATTATTCTATATATACATGTGTTAAGGGGGAGCTTCACTTGAAGACTCTACCCAAAATATTTGTGATAACTCTATATGTTTTGTCATCATCAAAAAGGGGGAGATTGTTGGCCCAAAGGCCATTAGCCCGACATTTTGATGATAACAAACCATATATAGATATGTTTTAACAATTTTGTTTAAATAAGTTTCAGGTTAAAAATCCTAGTTTGGTTGACGGCTCCAACACAAGACTCACACTTTTGGAAGCAGCAAAGATTTGGATCCCAGAGCCAAGCACATAGGAGAGCTCCAGGATCAAACAAGATTAAAGACAAATTCAAGATTTGTATTTTTCATTTTAGTTAAGATTTATAGTTGATTTTGTCAAAACCTAGATGATAGAGGTAGATTATTTTGGGATTGTCACACACACACACTTTTGGTATTGCTTCATGCCTCCAAACAATTTTTTATTCAAAATTTCTAACCTAGTTTTTGGAAAAACAAGTTTGGAAACATCATGTTTAGAAAAACGAGTTTTTGGGAAAAATCGGTTTTCATATAGAAAAAGGATTCTATCAAAATTAAGTTCAAACACTTTTAGTGTTGATCTATGATCACACTCTAGTATTTATAAGTCTAGAACTTTATTTTGTATATTCCCAAATCCAAAGAATTTAACCAAAAATTTCCTTCTTTAAAATAGCCTGGGAAAAACAGTTCTGGCCAAGTTCGGTCGACCAGATCGGTCGACCGACATGCACCACTGTGCATGTGTGCACATCGGTCGACTGACACGGCCGACCGAGAGCAACTCGTTGCTCTCAGTTTTTCCCCGGTCGACCGAGTCGGTCGACCGTCAGAGAGACTTGCTCTCTGTTTTGGGTCTCGGTCGACTGATCCGGTCGACCGTCTTCCAACGATCGAAAATCCGACCGTTGACGGTCGACCGGCCCGGTCAACCGGCTACTGTCAGAAGTTCTGACAGACTCCAACAGCTATATTTTTCTGAACAGATTTTTGTTGGGATTCTCCCCAACGACTCTTTTAAGCTTTGTAGGTCTGTTTTCATCCCTATAAATAGTGGGAGACTTCTACAAACATCTAACACAAGATTTACAAGTAAAAATCAAAGTTTTCAAAAGCTTAGCCTTTAGCAAAAGATTTTCAATTGAGCCAAAATTTTCAACCTTTTCTTGAAGCAATCCTCTACTTCTCTCTAGTCTTTTGCACCACACAATCCCAAAGTATTATCTCATCATCTTGGTTATAGGATTGTGCAAGTGAGCTTTTTGATCAAGTGTGATCAACCTTTCTTCATTGTGAGAAGTTGTAGAGGCATCGGCCTCAAGCGAGCGGGTGTGCTCCAAGTGGGTGTTGCGGCACCGCGAGAGATAGGACAAGTGTGTCCTTGTATAGACGATCCAGTGGGATCACCAATAGTGAAAATCCTTCATCGTGTTGAAGGCGGGGACGTAGAGCGTGGCTCGAACCTCGGAAAAATCCTTGTGTTTGCGATTGTCCACATTTTCTCTAAACTCTATCTCTCTCTTACTTGCTCCATTAAATTGCTTATTTACTTGTAAGTTATTTTAATTGTGCTTATCATTTAAATAGTTTTTTTAAATTCTGCATTATTGCCAGTTTATATAGCCATCACCGATTCACCCCCCCTCTAGTGATTTCAGAAACTTGGTCTTATACTATTTGAGTTATGACATGGAAGGACACCTTCCTACCATTACCTCAAAATGTGGGGGTGCCTTGCAAAGGTACTAGCACCATTACCTAAAAAGACTAAGTTGGGAGCAAAAAATATGGAATGCATATTCATAGGCTATGCCTTGAATAGTAGTGCCTACAGATTTCTGGTTCATAAATCAAAAATACTAGATATTCATGTAAACATGATTATCGAATCTAAAGATGTTGTGTTCTTTGAAAATATTTTTTCATATAAACGGGAAATAGATAAGACTTCTGGGAAAAGAACACATAAGATGGCGTTCAGGGACGAAAGGCCCGAGGAACCGATTGTTAATGAGGAAATTGAACCAAGAAGAAGTCAGAGATCTAGAATCTCAAAATCTTTTGATCCAGATTTCATAGCATATGCTAATGAAAGCGAGCCTCAAACATTTAAAGAGGCTATGTCTACCCCAGAAGCACAAATGTGAAAAGAAGTTATAAATAGCGAAATAGAATCCGTACTAAGTAATCATACTTGGGAATTGGCAAACTTGCCTCCTGGCAGTAAACCAATTGGGTGTAAGTGAATTTTCAAAAGAAAATTAAAACCCGATGGATCTATCGATAAGTACAAGGCTAGATTAGTAGTCAAGGGTTATCGACAAAAAGAAGGACTTGACTACTTCGATACTTATTCACCAGTAACAAGAATAACCTCCATTCGGATATTGACTGCAATTGCAGTATTGCATAACTTAGATATCCATCAAATGGATGTCAAGGCTGCATTCTTAAATGGTGAATTAAATGTAGAAATATATATGGAACAACCTGAAGGATTTATAGTCAAGGGCCAAGAACACAAAGTGTGTAAATTAGTAAAATCTTTATACGGTCTAAAGCAGGCTCAAAACAATGGCATGAGAAATTTGATAGTGTCATGATCAAAGATGGATTCACTATCAATGAATGTGAAAAGTGTGTTTAAACTAAAACAGTTGGAAATGCATGTATCATTATTTGTCTTTATGTAGACGACATTTGATACTTGGGACTAGTATTGAAATTATTAAGTCCACTAAAAGAATGTTATCCAACAGTTTTGACATGAAGGATCTGGGGGTTACTGATGTAATTTTAGGAATTAAAATCACCAGAACACCAGATGGAATCAGTCTATCTCAATCTCACTACGTGGATAAGATGATAGAAAGATTCAAGGATCATGGGATAAAGGAGAATACAAATCATTTTCTCCCACACGTCCACCTTCATAAGAATACAGAAACTGAAATATGCCAGTTGGAGTATTCTCAGATTATCGGAAGTCTAATGTATTTGTGAATTACACTAGACCTGATATTGCTTACGTTGTAAGCAAGTTAAGCAGATACACTAGCAATCCTAGTGATCAATATTAGACTGCTCTACTACAAGTATTGGGTTATGTATCACATACCAAGGAATATGCCATGAGATATGGACAGTATCTACCTGTACTTGAAGGATACAGTGATGCTAATTAGATTGCAGATTCTGAGGAATCAAAATCAACTAGCGGATACGTATTTACTTTAGGAGGAGCAGCGGTATCCTGAAAATAATCAAGCAAAATGTATTAACCGTTCCACTATGGAATCGGAATTCATAGCCTTAAATAAGGCCGGAGAAGAAGCAGAATGGCTTCGACAATTTTTGGAAGATATACCATTATGGCAAAAGCCAGTGCCCGCTATATGCATACACTGCGATAATCAAGCAGTTATATCTAGGGCACAAAATGTTATATACAATGGTAAGTCTAGACATATTCGTCGTAGACATAATACTGTTCAGCAGTTGCTCGCAAATAAAATTATCTCTATTGACTTTGTCTCGTCAAAAGATAATTTAGCGTATCCGCTTACTAAAGGTTTAAGTGGAGAGCGTATAAACTACGCATCAAGGGGAATGGGTCTAAAAGTCTAACCTTACCGAGTCAGCTTAATGGAAACCTCACTTAGCGACTGGAGATCCCACGGACTAAGTTCACGAGGAAAAACTAGTTATGATTGACTCAGCAAGTAAGCACTTGGGAGCTTGACTACAATCCATTCCTAAGGTGCACATAAGTGATTTCTACAAATGGAATAGGGATAAGCTTAACGCTTTTAATGATACCTATATATTGTTACTAAACAAGTGGAGTAGAGTAGACTACTCTTAATAGGACGATCACCAATGTGAGTATAGAGTTGGGTCAGCTCTTTGGGAATTTCTATGGAGGCTGTTATTTCCTAAAAATACTCTCTGAAACCAACAATGTCCAGGGCCAAAATGGACACAACCGAGAACCAAAGTTGATTTAGAAAGTCACTGTGTGAAGCTTGTTGACTTGGCTTACCCTAACGCTAACAGTTCAAGACCTAGTTCACTGATTAGCCAGTAAGTCTGATAAACCTTTCTCTATGGAAGGTTTAAGACCTAATTCACTATCCTGAAGCAGTTTCTTTTCTAAAGTACCTTTCACAATAGAGTCAGTCTCTTTGTGTGTCAATTCCTTGAATCTCCATTCATTGTGGGGGATTGTTAGGAATATGAAGAATATATGTGAATCTTTGAATTGAATTATGGCAAGTTCCGTTGATCGAAATTAATTGGATAATGGTTGGAGTGTGTTCTCCTTCCATTTGGAATGAACATGGTATATTCACATGTTCAATTCCGACTTCGAATGAATGAGATATTCAAGTCTAAAATTGTCTAATTCAAAGCCAAAATGGGATTAAAGGTAGCTGAAGGCATTTAGTCCCACATTGGCCATGAGATGAAAGTTTGAAGTGTTTAAATAGAGAAAAATGAAAACAAAGGGTGTGTGTTTTCCATTGATTTACAAAGGGGAGAAAACTTACAAAAAAAAGGGTCGAGGAGCTAAATTACAAGTAACATAAAAGATTACAAGTAGATCTCCTCTGAGATTCTGGAGAAGTGTGCCGATAGGAGTCTGGTCAGCGCGCGACCACTTTGTCCATTGACGATGTGAGCGATGAGATTCCTTTCTCGCCTGGTTCAGGGAATCAGAGAACAGAAGGTTGGTAGAACCCTCTTGTTACTTCTCAAAACCGCCTTCGCTTAGGAATTCCTTCTTGCCTGGTTCTGGAGATTCCTTGAGAAGAAGGTATTAGGATATCAGCACCCTGATTAGAGAAGCAGCTCTCTAAAAGTCTCTGAATTCAAGAGAATAGATCTCTGTTAGTACGTGCGGTGCGTCCTTTCACGTCGTGAAGAAGTCCTTGCGTGTGTGGGAGGTCTTCGTGCGCGCCTCTCTCCTTGTGCCCCTGGTGGGCTATTTATAGGGAGAGCAAGGGTATAATTGTCCCTTAAAAATATAGAAAAAGATCGAATCAAATCTGTTTAAATCTGGAAAGTAGCCTTGCTGTGAGGCTAGGATCAGCTTCTGCGAAGCTAGAAGTAGCAGGTCGGCTGATCCTCTTGATCTGTTTTGATCCTTTTCATATTGTTAGAAGATTTTCCCTGATCTTCTTACTCGTTTTAGAAGAGTCAAGAGATTATGGCAATCAACTGCCAAATTTGATCATAAATTTGATCTTGATTGGATTTGGTCTTGATTCGATCAGATTTGATCTCATCCTGAAATTTAAATGGTCGATAGGTTGACCATAGCAGACCTGCAGCGGCGCTGCCCGCATTAAGCTCACAGCAGAGCTGGATGGCGCATGTGGCGAAGTCGGAGGATAGCCCTTCAGTGGAGCTAGATATCGTCTATGGCGAAGTTAGAAGACAGCTCTTCAGCGGAGCTAGATGTCGTCTGTGGTGAAATTACCGAATATCCTTCTGCACGATTGCGTGTGACTTCAAGTAAAATTAACTCTCTGCGGAGTTAGCTGATCACTTCTGGTGAAGCTATGAGTTAGCTTCCTGACGGAGCTGTGAATGGCTTCAAGGCGAAGTTAGGTGATCTAAGCCTCTCAAGCGAGGCTATCCCTTTGGGCTCATGTGATGCTAAGTGCCAACATTTTAGACCTACTGAGATCTTTTTAGAGACAATTCAGGCTCACTGACTGCTTCACTGGGTCAGTAGAGTCCAATTTGCTTCCTTGTCCCTCGGAGATGGGTGAAAACTGGTCGTCAGCTTATCTGTCGCTTGTCTTTTGTAAATGTCAACAAGTACAGAACTGGTCGTCAGCTTGTCTATCACTTGTCTTTTATAAATGTCAACAAGTTTAGACATTGTTCAGACCAATCAGCCTATCTTTCACTTGTCTTTTGTAAATGTCAACAAGTGTAGACATTGTTCAGGCCAATCAGAATCTTGTCTTTTTTAGAGTGTCAACAAGACCCCCTTCAAAGTTTTCAGAAGTCTGCAATGGCTCAGACTTCGAAATACTTTGAATTGCTCTGATCGGTGGTATGTGAAGTTCGAATGTCGCCATGGTGGTTGAGTTCAGCTTCGCTTTTAATCCTGCTTTGAGATAGATTCGCCGAAAAATTGTGTAGATTCGCGACTCTGGTAGCTTCGCGTCTGGGGTAGGTTCGCTTATGGGTAGCTCCGCGTCTGAGTCTCCCGGAATAAGTTCGCTTCAGAATGCTGTTCCTTTCCCGAGGCCAACAGCCTTCGGCCAGTTACGAGAAGGACTGCTCTTTTTTTCGAGGTTAGAATAACCTCTCTTGCATTAATCGAGGGAGATCATTCCTCCCTTGTGCGTTTCGAGGGAAACCGTTCCTTTTTTCAAGGCTCAATAAATGCCTTAAATGCGCTCGCGCTTCCATGCTTGAAGCGGCAGCGCTCAGGCCATGAGGCCTATAAATAGGACACTTGAGGTCCTCTGAAGAGAAGCGGTCTGCTTTTCTCTTCTCTTGGTTGAGAGAGATACTCAGATCTCTGAACTAGTGGGGATGCCCACTCTGGTTACTACCCGGCTAAGGACCGGTAAGTCTCGGTCATCCAGAGACTTTACCAATGGATTTTAGGGAGTTTATCTCCCTTAATTTAGCTTTAACAGCTACCTCAGGGATTGATTTCCCTTACATCTGACTGATTTGCAGAGAAGGGCTTCAGCCCTGTTTCCAGCTTCCCGGCGAAGCTATCTTTTGAACAAAGAAAGATAATCGCATGCTTTTTTAATTCGCCACACATGCAAAACTTGGGACTTAGTCTCTTCAAAGTTGAGCCGGTCTTGCCATATAGGTGGGGTCAAGCAAGACTGCGTCCCTCTGGATCAGTCTGGCTTAGCCATATAGGCGAGGCTAGGACTTGGCTTATGCTGAGCTAACCCATCATCATTGTGTGAACGAGCTATCCTCTGCTTAACTGAATCTAAAATTCATTCTGCAACTGAATCGGATATAAATTGCGTCGCCCCAAAGAATTTAATTTAGCGTTTTTGCAGCTTTTCCTTTGACTTACTGCTAACTTGTTTCAGTTTGCATTGCAGTGGGTTATGTTCGCCATTCTCTTGTTTTGATGAAAGAGATCAAAAAGTTGCCTCTTGCTTTTCCAGTTGAAACTTTAATTCTAAGCAGGAGGAACAAACTGGGGCAGCCGATGTGCGTTCCAGAGGAGGTTGGCAGTCGCTTATCCGAGATAATCCACTTCGAGGCGAGGCTGGTAGCCGCTTATCCGAGATGATCCACTTCGGGAAAGCGGACGTCACCTGTAAGGTCTCGGATCTTCCCATTGCCAATTTTCATCAAAGAAGATCCAACCTGCTGGTGGCGATCAGTCCTTTGCCAATTTTGATTACGGAAGGTTCAACTTCCTGGTGGCACCATCTGTTCTTATGCGAAGGCTTACGGCCTTGTGCATGAGGAAGGCTTTTTGTGTCCAGTTAGTTTCGCTTGAAAGTAGATAAGACCACTTGTATGCCTTTTGAGCAAATGACTCTATTGTATGAAACAAACCTTGATGTAGTAGTATCAATGTACCTTCCCTTTTAAATCAATAAAGGTTTATTTTCTGCTCATCTGATTTGCTATGCCTTCTCTTTTGATTTAGAACACTTGAATTGGTCCGGCTCGTCTAGAGACGCTATTTCTTTCAATCCTGTGGTAATACATGGATAATCTGCCAGGAAATCCACCGAGCCTATCCCTTAATAGCTTTCGCTGGGACATGTAATTGTGAATCCAGAAGTCCTAATATCCATTTCCCAACTCTATGTCTGAGCATTGACCTAGCTAACATGTATTTTAGAACATCTTCCTGCCTAATCAGACGTATTTCTACTCTTAACAAATAATGTCTTAACTTAATACAAGTATAAAATAACACTAAGTCTTTTCAATAGGAGTGTACCTTTGTGTTAGTTTCTGGGATCAATCTGACAACTAATCAATATCACTGAAATATCACCGATCTAATTGACCATGTCGGTTAATATCAGGTGGGAGGTTTCCGTTCAATAGAACGTTCCTTAATTAAAGAACTACCTTTCAATTACCTTCCTTGGTTAAACACCAATTAGACTGGTATAAGTCAGTCTCAATATATGATATTCAGTATATCCCTTGTATAAAAAAATTAATTCACTTATACAGTACTTGGAGTGATGTACGCTTAAAGCGAATCTCCTTAAGATAATTACGTCCCCCGCACCGGTGCTAACGGGTTACTAGACGCTGGTCTCCCAAGATACAACACTCCTTCACGGTATTTGGATAGCACTATCAAATCACCGTACAGTCGAACGTAGTTAACCAGTGCCTTCACAGGATTATTGAAGCAGCGGACTAAGACAAATTTTGCGAGAATATTTGCCTTTACTTTGGAGGAGCACCCACTGTAGAGGAAGAAGGAAGGTAGAAGAATATTCTTCTTTAGAAGTCCCAGATTCAGACAACAATTCTATTAAAGAATCTGTTGAATTTTCTGAGCATTCTTTCAGAACAAATTTTGTAGAATCTCTTGGAAGTTTCTTCAGAATCTGAGTTGCAGAATTCCCACTTACTTTGGAAACCGAGTTGCAGATTTTTCCACTTCCCGTTTGGAAGTCACTTCAAGACTGAGAGAGAGAGAGAGAGAGAAGATCTCCTTAAGAACTCAGATTTTGGTTTTGGTGTGTTTTAATTGAGAGAATCAGAGCGCTATTTATAGCGCTCCGGAAGGGGCATTTTGGTCCGAACCCAACCAACAGTTGCAACGGTTTGGTCTGAACCGTTGCAACGGTTCGTTTCAACCACAGCAACCGTCCAACCCGCCCAACTGCCGCGACGGTTTACAGACAGCCGTTGTACGGGGCGGTTCGGATCCGGATAGCGGAGCGAGTATGCTCCGCATAACCCATACCCATGAGACCCGATTCAAAAAGAACCAGGCCGGGTAGGGATCCTGAACCCGGACCCAGACCCGGACCCGAGTCTGGCACCGGCGCCGGCCGGCCGGTCGCTACCGCGGCGGCGCAGCGGTGCGCGGGCATAGTTTCCTCCCAATCGCGCATGAAAACTCTAAGTACCCAAAGGGCACGCCCTTTATTCCCATTTTTCTCTATTTAAACACTTCAAACTTCCATCCCATGGCCAATGTGGGATAAATGCCTTAGCTACCTTTAGTCCCATTTTGGCTTTGAATTAGACAATCTTTATACTTGAATATCTCATTCATTCAAAGTCAGAATTGAACATGTGAATATACCACGTTCATCCCCAATGGAAGGAGAACACTCTCCAACCATCATCCAATTGATTCGATCAACGGATCTTGCCATAATTCAATTCAAATATTCACATATATTCTTCATATTCCTAACAATCCCCCACAATGAATGGAGATTCATGGAATTGACACACAAGAGACTGACTCTATTGTGAAAGATACTTTAGAAAAGAAACTGCATCAGGATAGGTGAACTAGGTCTTGAACCTTCCATAGCGAAAGCTTTATCGGACTTACTGGCTAATCAGTGAACTAGGTCTTGAACTGTTAGCCGTTAGGGTAAGCCAAGTCAACAAGCTTCACACAGTGACTTTCCAAATCAACTTTGGTTCTTGGTTGTATCTATTTTGGCCCTGGACATTGTTTGGTTCAGAGAGTATCTTTAGGAAATAACAGCCTCCATAGAAATTCCCAAAGAGCCGACCCAACTCTATACTCACATTGGTGATCGTCCTATTAAGAGTAGTCTACTCTACTCCACTTGTTTAGTAACAAAATATAGGCATCATTAAAAGCGTTAAGCTTATCCTTAATCCATTTGTAGAAAGCACTTATGTGCACCTTAGGAATGAATTGGAGTCAGCTCCCAAGTGCTTACTTGCTGAGTCAATCATAACTAGTTTTTTCCTCGTGAACTTAGTCCGTGGGATCTCCAGTCGCTAAGTGAGGTTTCCATTAAGCTGACTCGGTAAGGTTAGGCATTTAGACCCATTCCCCTCGATGCGTAGTTTATACGCTCTCCACTTAAATCTTTAGTAAGCGGATTCGCTAATTATCTTTTGATGAGACAAAGTCAATAGAGATAATTCCATTTGAGAGCAACTGCTTAACAGTATTATGTTTACGACGAATATGTTTAGACTTACCGTTGTATATAACATTTTGTGCCCTAGATATAACTGCTTGATTATCACAGTGTATGCATATAGCGGGCACTGGCTTTTGCATAATGGTATATCTTCCAAAAATTGTCGAAGCCATTCTGCATCTTCTCCGGCCTTATCTAAGGTTATGAATTCTGATTCCATAGTGGAACGGGCAATACATATTTGCTTGAAAGATTTTCAGGATACCGCTGCTCCTCCTAGAGTAAATACGTATCCGCTAGTTGATTTTAATTCTTAAGAATCTGCAATCCAATTAGCATCACTGTATCCTTCAAGTACAGGTGGATATTGTCCATATCTCAAGGCATATTCCTTGGTATGTGATACGAACCCAATACTCGTAGTAGAGCAGTCTAATATTGATCACTAGGATTGCTAGTGTATCTGCTTAACTTGCTTACAGCGTAAACAATATCGGGTCTAGTGTAATTCATCAAATACATTAGACTTCCGATAATCTGAGAATACTCCAATTGGTGTATTTCAGTTTCTATATTCTTATGAAGGTGGACGTGTGGAGAAAAGGATTTGTATTCTCCTTTATCCCATGATCCTTGAATCTTTCTATCATCTTATCCACGTAGTGAGATTGAGATAGACTGATTTCATCTAGTGTTCTGGTGATTTTAATTCCTAAAATTACATCAGCAACCCCCAGATCCTTCATGTCAAAACTGTTGGATAACATTCTTTTAGTGGACTTAATAATTTCAATATTAGTCCCAAGTATCAACATGTCGTCTACATAAAGATAAACAATGATACATGCATTTTCAACTGTTTTAGTGTAAACACACTTATCACATTCATTGATAGTGAATCCATCTTTGATCATGACACTATCAAATTTCTCATGCCATTGTTTTGGAGCCTGCTTTAGACTGTATAAAGATTTTACCAATTTACACACTTTGTGTTCTTGGCCCTTGACTATAAATCCTTCAGGTTGTTCCATATATATTTCTTCATTTAATTCACCATTTAAGAATGCAGTCTTGACATCCATTTATGGATATCTAAGTTATGCAATACTGCAATTGCAATCAACATCCGAATGGAGGTTATTCTTGTTACTGGTGAATAAGTATCGAAGTAGTCAAGTCCTTTTTTTTGTCGATAACTCTTGGCTACTAATCTAGCCTTGTACTTATCGATAGATCCATCGGGTTTTAATTTCATTTGAAAATTCACTTACACCTAATTGGTTTACTGCCAGGAGGCAAGTTTGCCAATTCTCAAGTATGATTACTTAGTATGGATTCTATTTCGCTATTTATAGATTCTTTCTACATTATGCCTCTGGGGTAGACATAGCCTCTTTAAATGTTTGAGGCTCGCTTTCAATAGCGTATGTTATGAAATCTGAACCAAAAGATTTTGAGATTCTAAATCTCTGACTTCTTCTTGGTTCAATTTCGCATTAACAATCGGTTCCTCGGGGCTTTCGTCCCTGAACGCCATCTCATGTGTTCTTTTCCCAGAAGTCTTATCTATTTCCCGTTTATATGGAAAAATATCTTCAAAGAACACAGCATCTTTAGATTCGATAATCATGGTTACATGAATATCTGGTATTTCTGATTTATGAACCAGAAATCTGTAGGCACTACTATTCAAGGCATAGCCTATGAATATGCAGTCCATAGTTTTTGCTCCCAACTTAGTCTTTTTAGGTAATGGTGCTAGTACCTTTACAAGGCACCCCCACATTTTGAGGTAATGGTAGGAAGGTGTCCTTCCATGTCATAACTCAAATGGTATAAGACCAAGTTTCTTGTGGGGTACTCTATTTAGAATGTAATTTGCAGTTAACAGAGCTTCCCCCCACAAGTTCTGCGGAGCTCCAGAACTTACGAGCATGGAATTGACCATCTCCTTCAAAGTTCTGTTCTTCCGTTCAACAATTTCATTTTGCTGAGGAGTATATGGTATTGTTGTTTAATGGATTATACTAAATTTAGCACATAACTCACTAAAATCATTTGATTCATATTCTCCGCCTCTATCGGATTTAGAATCTTGATATTCTTATTGAGTTGATTCTCAACTTCGGCTTTACATGTTATAAACATATTTATTGTCTCATCCTTACTGTTTAAAAGACACACATAACAGTATCTTGTACAGTCATCATAAAGTAATAAAATACTTTTTACCGCCTCTAGTTGGCATAAACTTCAAGTCACACAGATCGCTATGAATTAACCCTAAAGGTTTTGTATTTCGATCAATTGAGTGAAATGAATTTTTCGCTAACTTGGCCTCAACACAAATCTCACACTTGCGAATTTCTTCCAAGTTGAGTTTAGGAATATATCCTAAGTTAGACAAGTTCTTTAAAGACTTGTAATTTACATGCCCTAATCTAGCATGCCATAAAGTAGGAGACTTAAGCAAATAAACAGAAGTTTTCCTTTATTTATAAGCTTTGGGTACAAATACACAGACTTTTTATCTACCATTGCAATATTGGCTTTAAAAAGTCCACCAACAAGATAACCCTTTCCCACATACATCCCACCCTTAGTAAGTACAAATTTATCTGATTCAAAAACTATTCTAAATTCTTTCTTACTAAGTATTGATCCAGAGATCAGATTCTTGCGGATATCTGAAACATGTAGTACATCGTTCAGAGTAAGCTCTTTTCTAGATGTCCACTTCAGGATGACCTTGCCTTTTCCCTCAACCTTAGAGACGGCTGAGTTTCCCATGAAGAGTTGCTCATCTTGCTTTAGTTTTTTATATTCAGATAATAATAATTTCTCAGAGCAGATGTGCCAAGTAGCCCCAGTGTCTACCCACCATCCTTATTGTTGGTCGTTAGATTCACTTCTGACACCACAGCTGAAAGACTTTGCGACGCATGGTTGGTCAAGTTTGCCTGTGTATGGTTCTTCTTGTTCTTTTTGAGACGGCTGCGACATTCATTCGCCTTATGCCGTTCTTTATTGCAGATATAGTAGGTTCCCTTGAAGCGCATGTTCTTGCCTTCTTGGACCTTGCCTTTATACCCTTGGGCAGTCTTCTTCGGCTTTAAGCCTTTGGAAGTAGACGCTTTCCCCTTTGAGTCTTCGATCACATGGCCTTGACTTTATAGGAGTTCTTACTGCTCCTTTTCTCGGACTTTCGGTTGTCCTCCTCAATTCGAAGCCTCACAATGAGATCTTCTAACTTCAGCTCCTTGCGCTTGTGCTTCAGATAGTTCTTGAAATCTCTCCACGCAGGTGAGTTTCTCCACGATAGTAGCAACCTGAAAAGTTTCAGGTAGAATCATACATTCGGCCTCTATCTCGTGCAAGATAAGTTGAAACTCTTGCACCTGACTGGTTACGGTCTTGTTGTCCGCCATCTTGTGCTTCAGAAATCGTCCTACGATGAACTTCTTGGTATCGGTATCCTCAGTCTTATACTTCTTATCAAGACTGGCCCATAACTTCTTTGCCGTTGTGATAGGACTGTAGACATTATAAAAAGAGTCATCCAGTCCAGTCCATTTAAAATATAGTTTCGGTAAAGGAAGTCACCTTGAGTCCATGCTCGACTGCAAGGAGTGAGTCCCGATCAGTTCTGGGTTCTGGTGGATCTTCTTGCAGGAATTTGGTCAGATGCAGAGTGGTCAAATAGAAGAGCATCTTCTGTTGCTACCTCCTGAATTCTGTGCCATCAAATTTTCCTGACTTCTCTGGCTTCGGGTTAGGAAGTGGAGTAGGCATCAAAGCATGTATACTGCATGTTTGGTGCCTTACTTGAGCTGTCTTGATTAGTCTCAGACATTTTATGCAAGTTCAAGCAGAACAGAAGTAAGAAACTTCAATATGTTAATTGTCTTAAGATTGTTAGTTTCTAGGATCAATCTGACAACTAATCAATATCACTGAAATATCACCGATCTAATTGGCCAGGTCGGTTAATATCAGGTGGGAGGTTTTCCGTTCAATAGAACGTTCCTTAATTAAAGAACCACCTTTCAATTACCTTCCTTGGTTAAACACTAATTGGACTGGTATAAGTCAGTCTCAACATACTGAATATCAGTATAACCCTGGTATAAAGAAAATTAATTCACTTATACAGTACTTAGAGTGAGGTACGCTTAAAGCGAATCTCCTTAAGACAATTACGTCCCCTGCAACGGTGCTAACGGGTTACTGGATGTTGGTCTCCCAAGATACAACACTCTTTCACGGTATTTGGATAGCACTACCAAATCACCGTACGGTCGAACCGTAATTAACCAGTACCTTCACAGGATTATTGAAGCAGCGGAACTAAGACAAATTTCAGGAGAATATTTGCCTTTACTTTGGCGGAGCACCCACTGTAGAGGAAGAAGGAAGGTAGAAGAATATTCTTCTTTGGAAGTCCCAGATTCAGACAACAATTCTATTAAAGAATCCGTTGAATTTTCTGAGCCTTCTTTCAGAACGAATTTTGCAGAATCCTTGGAAGTTACTTCAGAATCTGAGTTGCAGAATTCCCACTTGCTTCGAAAATCGAGTTGCAGATTTCCCACTTCCTATTTGGAAGTCACTTCAAGACTGAGAGAGAGAAAGAGAGGATCTCCTTAAGAACTCAGATTTTGGTTTTGGTGTGTCTTAATTGAGAGAATCGGAGCGCTATTTATAGCGCTCCGGGAGGGGCATTTTGGTTCGATCCCTACCAATAGTTGTAACGGTTCGGTCTGAACCGTTGCAACGGTTCATTTCAACCGCAGCAACCGCCTAACTGCCGTGACGTTTTACAGACAACCGTTGCGCGGGGCGGTTCGGATCCGGATAGCGGAGCGGGTATACTCCGCGTAACCCATACCCGTGAGACCCGGTTCAAAAAGAACCAGGCTGGGTAGGGAACTCGGACCCGTGCCCGGCACCAGCCGGCCGCCGCCGCTGGCGGCGCGCGTGTGCATGTGCGGGCATGGTTTCCCTCCCAATCGCGCGCGAAAACTCTAAGTACCCAAAGGGCACGCCCTTTGTTCCCATTTTTCTCTATTTAAACACTTCAAACTTCCATCCCATGGCCAATATAGGAAATGCCTTTAGCTACCTTTAGTCCCATTTTGGCTTTGAATTAGGCAATCTTTAGACTTGAATATCTCATTCATTTGAAGTCGGAATTGAACATGTGAATATACAATGTTCATCCCCAATGGAAGGAGAACACACTCCAACCATTATCCAATTGATTCGATCAACGGATCTTGCCATAATTCAATTCAAAGATTCACATATATTCTTTATATTCCTAACACTCTGTTCTATGCCAGATAATATGTGACTCAGATAGTAGATTGTTTGCTCGTATCTTTCCTGATTCTCTTGTGCTACCAAACTACCCATTAAATAAAATGCCATTGAGATGTACACTAGTCGTGGATGATTCTTCCTTGGAGCTGCCATAACTGAAGGATTGGCCGAACACTTCTTTAGCTCTTCAAAAGCTTTGTTATGAGTTAAATCCCATTTAAACTCAGTCTCTCATCTTAGGGGCCGTTTGTTTCATCGTAAAAATCATAAAAGGTAATTTGTAAATGACTTACAACCAATTACAACTACGGCGTTTGTTTGGACCGTAATCTGTAAAAGACTTACACAACTCAACTACCACTCACTTGCAACCCAATTACCACTCACTTACAGCCCAGTTACAGTTTGTTTTGTGGTTATGCAAATTTGTATTATTTTTTATAATAATATTAAATTTTTTAATATTTAGCATTTTTAGTATTTATTTGCAATATGAAAACTTTTTAAATCACCAAATAGTTAATTTTGTGATTAACTTTTTCACTTACGACTTACACATTACGACAACCAAACACCGTAAAATATAATACACTTTTTCACTTACAACTTTATATTACCAACCAAGCACCGTAAAACTTACATACATGTAACTCATTTACAACCGTAAAAAACTTTACCAATTACAACTTACGAATTACGACCAATTACGATAATCAAAGTAAAAAAGAAAACATCTTGGTTTCTCCAGTGGAGTTTATGATGAACCGCCGCAAGTATTTTTACGGCAATTTTTTTTATTTTAAATTTGCTTTTTAAATACGCGTCCATTTAGAATTAAACAGAGTTGTTATAATAACATATCAAATAATCAAAGTCCATGTCACTACACTAGTAGAATTCTATAATTATAGCGAGTGTCAAGAGCAATACTTTATATTCTAACAAATGTTATTTTAATCAGATCCTTGGCTATGCTAAAATTTAAATAAAGAAAGAAAGAAAAGAAAAGATCATGACAAGGCCAAAAATTTAAACAAATGACCTTTTGCAATGCAATGATATGCATTGATATGCATCTAGCTTTTCATTTTTATACAAAAGGGAAGCACATAGGTTGTATGGTTTTATGATTTGTAGAGATAGGTCTCACTAAAAGGAGTTTAGTTGTGTTGCTTGCCTGTTTGGTTTGCAGCAAGTAGGAGAAAAATGTAAGTAGAAAATGAGGAGGAAAATGTTAGGAAAAAGTAAGAAATTGAAATTTATGCAAGTAATTTTGCCAGTGTTTGGCTGTAATGTGAAAGTGTAAGTAAAAATGTTGATTACAAAATTGATCGCAAATAATATTAAAATAAATATTAATTATGACGATTTTTTTGGACTGTAATTAGACTACAAGTCAGATTTACAAGATCACAAAAAAACTAGTTAAATTACAATTTATTACAAGTGAGATTTACATGACCACAACATTAACCGTAGCGCCTGGCAAGTGAGAAAATGGTAATGTAAAAAAAAAGGTGTAAAAGAGAAAAGGAAAAACGGTTTTCCCATTTTCCTTTTCCAGTTTCAAACAAACATCAAAAGCGGGAAATGAGTTTTCTCACATCCACTTTTCCTCACTTCCACTCCCAAACCAACACGCGTGCCGCAGAGACTCTCATGAGAGTGGAAGAGGCACAACTTAGGGGTCTTTCTTCTCATTATTTGAAGTACACAAGAATATTAGTAGAAAAGAACATAATATAAGAATAAACTAAAATGGGATGGCTAATGGTTACTCTCTCTATTTAGTGGCTACAACTTGGGGACCTATCACCTATGTAAGAGGGGGACCATTTTATTAGGGAAGAGAAGCATGCTTGTGAAGAACATTGGAAAGCAAATGCTAGCGTCTAATCTCTTTTAGCTCAACCGAAAGGAGAGAGATCTCTCTAGGAAGAGGTGCATCCCATTTGAATAACTTTCATAGAGATTGAGTTTAAGAAGACTCCAGAGGAAAAGTTAAATAACTATATATATTTGTACTATGAAGATACTCATGAAGAATGCCTTACCTTTACTTTTCATTCTTGCATTACAATAATAAATAATATTTACAAAGTTTTTTGATGAAAATATCTGGTGTATACAATAAGGAAACATTTTTACATGAATCATCTTAATGAATGATATATGCCTTAGGCCCGCCCAATAATTCATAATGTGTAGTGTCAATGTACAAATCCAACTAAGCCCAGTAACCTTCTCCCCCTCATTCTCTCTCTGAGACTCTCAACACCCTCCCACTTGTGCTCACTAGCAAATTCATGTCTCATTCTTGCAAACAATCTTGACCCTTCTTCCAATAGGCCTGAATGTGCACATGCACGGAGGACACCCGAGAACGTTGCCTTATCGGGTTTGAACCCGTCCTCCAACATGTTATTGAAGACTTCAATGGCTTCCGACCCGAGTCCATTAGAGACAAGACCTGAGATAACGGCATTGTATGCCATCGGATTGTTATTGCGCATTGTGTTGAAAACACATAAACTGAATTGGGCAAAGCGACATTTTGAGTAGAAATGTACAACATGAGACTGCGATATCCGAATCCATCCCTACAACCTGAATGACATGACCATGGATCTCCCTACCGAGTCCAACTGTGGCTGTTGAAGCACAACCTGAGAGAATGCTAGCAATTAATATTGAGCGAGCATTTATTTCTTGGAACAATTCAAGTGCCTCATTCCATTTTTCCGGCCTGAAAAAACCCGGTAATGACGGCGGACCATATTACTAAATCTGGGCAAGATATCTCTCTAAATACCCGGTAACCCGAATCCGAGCAATTCAACCTGAGTACATACTCACAAGCACACTCCTCACATGAGCATTGGACTCGAATCCACCTTTCAAAACAAGCCCCATGAACTCCTCTCGCAAATCGAACTGCATTCGGATCCCAAAAGCACGAGACAAGCCCAAGTAATGTATACCCATCTGGGTTTTCTCCACATTGTCTCATTCTATGAAACAACTCAAGCCCTTTCTGCCACAACCCCTCATATCGAAACCGGATAATATCGAGTTGTTGCGCGCGAGGCAACAACCAATGAGGAATCCATCAATAGAGATAGATGCAGTAGAGAAGTACCCACACAAATAAGAACAGAGAAACAAGAGAGAAAGCAAGGAAACACATATTTAACGAGGTTCGGCAATTTGCCTACGTCCTCGGGGCAAGGGAGAGAGAAAAATATGATTGATTCAACAATCAATACAAGGGAATACCAGAGGGATACTTCAAGAGATACAATTCATGAGGGCTCTAACCCATATTTATAGCCAGAGAGTCCAGGGATTTAGGAACCCCGATTGGATTTGACCCCAACTCATAAAAGGAATCCAAATCTAAAAGGAGGAGCAATTCACCTATTAGGAAACTCCAATTGGATCTGACCCCTTTTGGGAATCCAAGTTGAATTCCACAAGTTTCATCAAGCTTTTATCTCCTCTCTCTCCCTATAATTCTCCACCTCGGTGAAGATTTCTCAAATCTAAGCCGAACTCCAACGAACACCTACGAAATTGACACACGATCTCGGCGAAATCGACACACGATCTCGGCTTGAGCGTTCCAAACGAAATCAACACACGATCTTGACTTGGCCAACAGACGAAACCGGTTCCTTCAAAATGAATCGCCAACACATATAATTGATTTCACTGATCACACCAGATTCAAATTGAGCTTGTCATCCCTCAGGCAACGCTCTCCAACTCCAATATCAATTGTAAGATTCCAACTTGAGCTCAGCTATCCAAACGGAATGCATCATGCATGCCTTCCCATCACTCTACCGAAGAGAAATACTATACGTGCTGACCAACGAACGTGTCTCTTACTCAGCAACTTAATGGAACTTTATTCCAAATGACCTCAAGAAGAACCATCATGAGCTAACACTGACTCTCCAACTAACTGGCTCTTTCCAGTCCATATGTTTTCAAGACGGTCCAATGAAATTTGAGTAGAGCACACCAAACATCATCATCAGCTTCAGCAAACTGGATGCACACTCTCCTTATGCAATCTCAACTATCTTCACACCAGAAGAAACGTTCATCGAGATCACAACACTTCACCTCTACGTGAAGTCCAACTCTTCACCTTTACGTGAAGTCCCAATCAGCTTCTCGAGAATTCAAATACACTATGTAGCGTCATATGGGTTGCATCACCAAATGGCTGCGCCTTTACGGTTGCCTACGTACCTTGCCCAAGGGATCAAGCTAACTGTAGTTCATTGAAATGAGCTACATCAAGCTCAAGCACTTGTGACTGAATCTTCAGTAGTGAACCGACCTGGCTGAGTCATATGAATCTCCTTACTACCGTCATGGAGAACAACGACCTTCAACTTGAGCTTGTCGCGGTCACAAGTTTCAGATTCATACTTTTCACTCACTTTCATGGTTTTATCTTGGTTCCGTTGCTGCAAATAATTCGATATTCTCATCAATATCTTCAACATGTTTAGCATCAAAACTAGCTACATGATCTTCACCCGGTATCACATCCGATGAAGTCCTCACTGATACTGAACTAACTGGATGTGGTGGAGTAGCATCTACCTCCACCCGCTGTGATACATCCTTGGTGTTCATCCTCTACGGTAGACTTCAACAATGAAGTCTCATCAAATGTGTCATGCTGACTCAACACAATCTTCTTATTTTCGGGGTCTAATTATCTGTAACATTTCATATTTCTTTGACACTTAAAAATACAAACGTTTTGGTTCACAGATTCACCTTGCCATTTTGGTAATAAAGTAGGCCGGACTTCCAAATACTCGCAGCAAACCATGATCTTGAGCGATTTTTCATACCAAACTTCTAATGGAGTTTTACATCCTATCGCAGTCGATGACAATCCATTTATGAGATGACTAGCATACACAATCGCTTCATCCTAAAATGATTTGTTTAATCATGCATTAGACAACAAAAACTGAGCCTTCTCCAACAAGAAACGGTTTATCTCCTTAGCCAACCCATGTATTCCATCTGTAAAGTGAGTACCAATACCAGCGTTCTATTCAAACCGTAGGAATTGGTTCTTGTATTTTTCAACATTACCAATTTGTAGCTCCTTGATCTTTATAACGCCCCTATCCCAAGGATACGGAGACGTTATGGCGACGTACATACGCGAGGTGAAAATAACCTCACGCGTACGTTAAGCCTCAGTACAGTACAATACCTCCATATAGATCTGAGGTCCAGCATGAAAGCAGTAGTACAAGAATCTGCAGAAAGAGGTCAGCGATCATAACAGATATGAAAAACAAGGATAAATAAGATAATAGAATAAAGCACTAAATACTTTGAATAGTCCTGATGCGGAATCTCCCATGTGACTCCAAGGTACTCTCTGAAGCTATGATAACTCGAATCTCCAATCTGGGCATGCAAACCCAGGGTTGTCAGAAAGCGACCTAGTGAGTGGTAAAACTGAAGGAGGCAATGCACAATAATAATAGATAATACATGCTGTTATAATAGTGATACCATATAATAAGGATATATAAACATGAAAGCAGTGCAAAGATATAAACAGGTCAACTTTTAATACCATCACTACCTAGCCGGTTATTATCAGATCATATCTATCGTCGGGTCCAATTTATAAATAAACTAATGTTTTCTAGTGGTGACGTAATAGACATGAACATGATAGTGATGATGTGATAGAGGTGAACATGCAGATGAGCATATGTCTGCAACAATAAAATATATGCAATGCAGAACATGCATAGTATGTCACTACATACAGTGTAACATATACCAGGTAATGTAACAAAGTATACATGTGCAGAGTAGTAGGGCACTAAAGAAAGTGTAACAGGAAACAGGAACAATAGCAATGTATACATGTCACATGATAGCAGATAAATGATCAGGAACAGTAACAAGTACAACTAAACATGTAGCAGGCAGGTCATGTCAAAGTCATGTCATTTATACAATAGTAGCAATCAGTACCACATGATATTTTAATCAATCTCTACCAGTGTCCCATACCACTGGCAGTTCATACTGGAGCCCGCACTCCAGTCGAACCCATCCGGACATGGCCTACGGGTACCATTATCCAAACGAGAGAGTGATCAAATAACAAGTGTTCCCGACGTCCACTATTGTGTATATTGTTTTATTATGTTAATTGGAAACTCATGGTCGAGGAGGTTCTTATCGGGTGAGTGTATCCCGTGCATACCCGGACAACGGCCTTAAACAGATCCCTGGCTGCTGAGACCAGGGCCAGCCCGCTAGAGCTGTAACATGTAACATGAGTAACAGATGGTAGCCAGCAGTACCCGGTCCCCTGCAGTGGGACCTCAATATGGATCCAGTACATCCACCCGATAAGATCTAATCAACCGTCAAGTCTCCCCCATACCCAAGTTATCTTTATGATCTGATATGTGATATGTCAAGTATACAATGTAACAAGAACAATTACAGTACATGGTACGGGTAACATGATTACTGGACCTGAGCTCTGTTGATAGCATAGAACAATATCACGAGAATCAGGAACAATATAACATGAACAAGATATCATGAACAATAACCGGGAAACGGGAACAATAGATGTGAGATTCTAGAGGTGGCCCCCGTGGCTTGGATCCACGTGGCACTTAGTTCCACACATCGCATATCAACAGCAGTCATGTCCAGTAACGGGATATCCATATCATGTCCGGTATCGGGAATATCCATATCAGTAACGGGAACATGTATCCAGTAATGTGATTAACAATATCAGTAACGGGAAACAAGCATATAACATGTCTCTGATAACATGGAACAATAATACAGGTAATCGAGGTAATCGGCATGGTGATCCATATGACAATAATATAGAGAAACTATATAAGTATAAGTCACAGGGAAACATGACATGCATGTGTAACAGTGATATGTAAACATGACATGCACGTGTAACAGGGATATGTAAACATGACATGATATGAAATGCGGTAATCCATGCATTAGTCTATCCATGTACCAGTGAGAATTCATGTGTAGCTAAATTCGTATACTATATCTGGGTAGTACTCATACATGTTATAACAATGGTCAGTGTCTCAACCTACAGTATTCGTGTAATGTGGATACTGGTGTGTGAAGTGTCTAGCATGCATGTCTAGTAATAGTGTAGTGTCACTGAGTATCGTGGATCCGTATACATATGACTATAGTTCTCTAACTGTGATCCAATACATGACATAATAGTGTTCATGAAGATGGTAACACAGTGGCCTGTGTGTCCGTGGCTATGCAGGTATGATGACCGTGTCTGAGTTGTCTATGTCAGATTTCTTGTTACTACAATTGTCTCCCTAATTATATTACATCAGGAAATACCTAACAATACTACAGGAATCACCTATTATAATGGGTGTCCAACAAGTACCAGTTAATAATCACTATTACCGTCTTTTATCCATAATCACGATATATCAAACAATGTTAATAAACATGATAAAATATAATTTATAAAAGAAAAACACTCACAAACTGGCTACAGGACTGTAGCTCTCGTTCCCACGATCGCAACGGATCCAGAATCGCCCGAATCGGAGTCCGGATGCTCCCGATATCGCCCGAATACTTTAACGGGTTTCGGATGCGGGTTTGGCTCTTAACGGGTCGGGTCCAAATCCACAACCCAAAACTTAATGACGTAAGTGGAAGTGGGTTAGTGGGTAGGGCTTAATGGGTAATGGGTTTCCAATCACTAATAGGAGTATAGTGGGTTCGGGTTCATACCCGAACCCAACAACACACACAGACACACACACTCACACTCACACACACACTCCCACACGCACAGACACATACACACCCACACACTCCACACTCACTCACACTCACTCACAGACTCACACACACATTCCCACACGCACAGACACACTCTCACACACACTCACTCACACTCACATACACACTCACACACACACTCCCACACGCACAGACCAACACACACACACACACACACACACACACACACACACACTGCCCACACACACACAGACACACAAGCACTCCCACCACAACACACACACACACACAACACACACACAAAACACACACCACCACAACACACACCAAACACACACAGCACACACTCTCTCTCACTCACACACACCACTCACACACACTCAACACACACACACACAACCACAGGGAGACAGAGAGCGCAGCAGCAGCATACGCTGCTGCTTGCCTCAGCAAGGCCGGCGGCCATCTGCCCGGCGGCACCCGCGGCGGCGGTCCCGGCGCGGCGGCGGGCTCAAAGGGTGAGAGAGAGAGAGGTAGAGATAGAGAGAGAGTGAGAGAAACATGGGGGGAATTTTACAGAGAAAGGAGAAGAGAAGAAGAAGAAGAAGAAAAAAGAGGAGGGAGGAGGAGTTGGCCGGCTGCTCCGGCCGTGGTGGCGGTGGCCGGCGGCGGCGACACCGGCCGCCACGCTGAGCTGGGGCGCGGTGACTGAAGGGAGGCGCCAGTGTGGAAACAGGGAAAGGGGGGGAGAGTGTTTAGAGAGAGAGAGAAGTTAGGGGGTTAATTAGAGAGAGAAAGTGAGGGAAATAAAGAGAGAGAGAGATTGGGAAGAATTAGAGAGAAAATTAGGAGGGAGAGAAAGAGTTTGGGATTTAAATGGAGGGGGGAAATGTCGGTGGAAAGAAAGGCGGTGAAGGAGACTTCCAGAGAAAGAAAGAAAAGAAAAGAAAAGAGAAGAAAAGATTTAAAATTAATAAAAATAATATTATTTAATTCGGTCCAAAATTGACTGACTCCGAACGGTGCCCAAAAATTACAGAAAATAGAAAATATTACGCTGAGACGTAATATGAAGACGGTTTGTCAAAACTCAATCCGGTTTGCAAATTAAAAATCCCAGAGTGTCTCGCCGATACGGGCGACACCGGTTTGGCCCGATTTTCGATAATTTCAGAAAAATCTCCAAAAATACCCGAACGTCAGATAACATGATTCTAAGACATACGGTGAAGGCCGATTCTCAAAATACAACTCCATTTGTGAAATAAAAATCGGAAGGCCAGTAATCGGTATCGGTCGACACCGACTACGGAGATTTTCCAAAATAATTCAGAAAAATTCCAGAAAATCCTGAAAAAATCTAAAATATAGAAAATGATTTTTGAAATTGAAATCAACTCAATCGGACTACCACGGAGGTCAAATCAATTTGTACATCGTATCGCGTACCGATACGGTGATACGTACACCGGGGAGCAGGGTGTTACATTTCTCCCCACCTTACAAAAAATTGCGTCCTCGCAATTTCAATCAGGTGTGAGAACAATATTGCTACCCCAAAGCCTAAAAGTTATGGGTCCACGAACTTCCGCTGCGCACTCTGCTATCTATAAGGACCTCGGGATGGAAAAGTATGGTAGTTCCTAACGGATAGGAAGCAGAAACGATGCAAGGAAAGCGAGAAGGAAATCGGATGTTCTGCTTGACAACTGGAAGGAAGGAAGGAACATAAGCGAGTCAAGGAGTGAATCGTCAGGTCATGGTATTCTTGTACTCGTTGCTGGAATCCCCAAATTCAGATACAGATCAGTTAATCTGAACCTGATTGTACTGTGGTAAGAGCCCGAGGATTAACCCAGGTGGTTACCCACACCAGGTGTGAACCTAGGCTCTGATACCACATTGTAACGCCCCTATCCCAAGGATACGGAGACGTTATGGCGACGTACATACGCGAGGTGAAAACAACCTCACGCGTACGTTAAGCCTCAGTACAGTACAATACCTCCATATAGATCTGAGGTCCAGCATGAAAGCAGTACAAGAATATCTGCAGAAAGAGATCAGCGATCATAACAGATATGAAAACAAGGATAAATAAGATAACAGAAATAAAGCACTAAAATACTCTGAATAATAGTCCTGATGCGGAATCTCCCATGTGACTCCAAGGTACTCTCTGAAGCTATGATAACTCGAATCTCCAATCTGGGCATGCAAACCCAGGGTCGTCAGAAAGCGACCTAGTGAGTGGTAAAACTGAAGGAGGCAATGCACAATAATAATAGATAATACATGCTTTATAATAGTGATACCATATAATAAGGATATATAAACATGGAAGCAGTGCAAAGATATAAACAGGTCAACTTTTAATACCATCACTACCTAGCCGGTTATTATCAGATCATATCTATCGTCGGGTCCAGTTTATATAATAACTAATATTTTCTAGTGGTGACGTAATAGACATGAACATGATAGTGATGATGTGATAGAGGTGAACATGCAGATGAGCATATGTCTGCAACAATAAAATATATGCAATGCAGAACATGCATAGTATGCCACTACATACAGTGTAACATATACCAGGTAATGTAACAAAGTATACATGTGCATGAGTAGTAGGGCACTATAAGAAAGTGTAACAGGAAACAGGAACAATAGCAATGTTATACATGTCACATGATAGCAGATAAATGATCAGGAACAGTAACAAGTACAACTAAACATGTAGCGGGCAGGTCATGTCAAAGTCATGTCATTTATACAATAGTAGCAATCAGTACAACATGATATTTTAATCAATCTATACCAGTGTCCCATACCACTGGCAGTTCATACTGGAGCCCGCACTCCAGTCGAACCCATCCGGACATCGGCCTACGGGTACCATTATCCAAACGAGAGAGTGATCAAATACAAGTGTTCCCTGACGTCCACTATTGTGTATATTGTTTTATTATGTTAATTGGAAACTCATGGTCGAGGAGTTCTTATCGGGGTGAGTGTAATCCCGTGCATACCCGGGACAACGGCCTAAACAGATCCCTGGCTGCTGAGACCAGGGCCAGCCCG
>JAVJIF010023022.1:0-53285 GCA_038442645.1 Agave tequilana | reverse complement strand
AAATTTTAATTTGTATGTAAGCTTAGGTTAGATTGAGATTCATGTAAGTAAGAGAGAGAGGCTTATGTTGAGAGTGACACTGATGTACCCTCCTCTTTTCTTCCATCGTTTCTGCAAGCAATAAAAGGTAAATTTTTTATGTTCGTCTCTTTACTTTTGCTTTCTTTTCTTCTTTCTACTTCACCTCTTTTGGTTTTGATGAGCATGCAAGTGAATCCAGAAGCATAACTATGACAATGTTGTGTGAGTGTCAACGATAGTTCATGGTGATGTTCTCCTCCTCAAGACTCGTATCACTTCATTCTTATTCGTCTTGATGATATAATGTGAATGGGGACTGAGCTCGATCCTAGGCTTATGCGTTGAACGCCTCCGAAGCAAGGTAAAACATGCAAGGGTTCTAGGTAAATCATCAACCAAACTAGGTAAGTACTTCTTAAATCTTCTTTCTTTTCTTTTATTTCTTAGTTTAGATCACCAACATGATTTCTTTCATCACTCCTTTTCCATTTTCCCTGTAAATAATCATTCTCCATTTTTCTCCATCTTCTCCATCTATCGCTTTCTTTCTAACTTAACCTAACTCTTTTTCATTTTCATTTCTTAAAACAAAAAAGAACCTTCGTTTTTCTTCACAAAAATTTCAATACAAACCTTGAACGCTTCTATCACCAACCCTCCTTGTGGATCACGACCCGCATAGCCACTTGCTATTGTGGCAGAATTGAGCACTTCACATCTCTATTTCTAAATCTAAAATTCTGTATTTTGTGTGCAGGTTCAAGCTTCAATCAATACACGTTCACAGTATCACAGTAACACAATTCTCAGATCACACGGTCACTATTGCAAGATTATTAGTCAAGGTAGCAGTCACTGATAGAGATTTTCAAGATAAATATCAATAATCAGTAATTATAAGTCCTCAAAAATTGAGCCAATAGTATTAATTAGTTATTGTCTCAACCCTCAGTATATCTTTCAGATTGATCTTTATAATCTTGCTTTTATATTTCTTGTTCAGATTCTCAAAGTTTTAGCTTTTAAATTCATTGATTTTCATAAAAATTCAGATCTATCTATTCATTTCATCTCTGATTCCTCAATCAAAAGATCACAGGATTCTCAAATTATCAAGGTATTCTAATTATAATGTTCTTATGAGTCATAAGATTAACTCAAAAACCTCAAATTATGATAGATATTCTTAAAATATTACTTAAATCTGACAATTTCGAGATTCTAATCCTCAGAAACAAAATCTAAGCAATCTGATCTAAGGTATAGTCATATTTCGCCCAAGCAATGATTCCATTTATTGATCTGGTTATTACTTCAAGATTCATACCCTTGAATTCAATATATTAATGTAATCTGATCATTATTTAATCCAAGCATGATTATTATCTTAAGTCTACCATCTCACTATGATTCCCTTGTAGACATGTATCTCAAAAGTTTCAGACCCAAAATTTTTCATAAAATTAACTGGAAGATAATTTCACAATGATCTTCTCAATTATTCTTCTTCATCTAAATAATCAAGTCAAATCCTTAATATATCTTTCATCAATCTAAACCAAGAATAATAATAGTCTAATCAGACATGATCAAGCGGGGATAAAGTAGATACGATGACAATATGAATTGAAAAATCACATCAGGGTGACGGTTCAAGGGTTTTCAGGGATCGATTGTATGAGTATGGAGTCAGAGGAGGAGTCAAATGACTGTTCACTGATTGGTATCCAATATTGCATATTTTACATCATAACTCCCATGCATATTACAAATAAATAAGTGATTTTTACTCCTCTTCTCTACATATTTGCAGGTACACAATTAATGGAGAGATATTCAAATAATCACTTAATTAACACTAATTAAGTGATTAATCAAGATTAAGGATAAAGCCAAATCTCAAACCAGATCTAGAGAGATCCGCGCAACAAACTCAGAATCCAAGTGGTCCACGTGGATAACCACTTCCCAACTGATCTCCACCAGAAAGATCCGATCCAACGGCCACGAGATTGCCGCGGGGCGCGGCAAGGGGCGCGGCAATCTTGGGGCTGTTGGTCCCCGGATTTTGTGGCAACAAACTACTCTCCAGAAGCTTCCCATTTCTCCTATAAATACCCATGAAGACCTGCGAGCTGAGACTGATCAGAGAAGAGAGGAGATTAGTTTAGGGTTTGTAATTTTTAGTTGTTTTTCTCTAGTTTTCTTTCTTTAGATTTCTCTTCTCTATCCCTAGATTTCATTACAAAAGAGAGTGATTGTGAGGGAGAGAGCTTGTGTAATCAAGGGTGACACTTGAAGCAACAAGGATTGATCCATCCTCCATTCCTCTACTTGAGTTTGATTCTAGTTTCTTGTGCTTTCTTTACATGCTTTATTACTTGCTTACTTTAATTCATGCAATTTACTTCAAGCTTTGTTTTAGTTCTTTAATGGCTTCTTGTAGCTAGATTTTCATTCCATGTACTAGTTTAACCACTAGCTTAGCCACTTCACTACTCATGTGTGATTGCTTTTGTTAATCTTGCAAGTGTATGATCTTCTCTTCTCCGATGGTTAAACCACCATCTTGCAAATGAGAAAGTAATTAGGTCAACACGCTAGACGAATTCCAAGCCTATGGAGTGACAACATTAGGCAAAGCTTTCATTATCAAGGAGTTTGGTAAGCTTTGGCAAGCTAGCAAGGTAATCTAGTCTTGGATCTCTTTCTTTAAGTTTCTTGATTCTTTTCTTGTGAATACAATATCCACATCACTTCTTGATTTCTTTTCCACTTCCACCATGAACATATCCATCCTCTTTTGGTTTCTTTTGTATTTGCATCACTAAGTTTATAATCAAGAGAAGGATACTAGTTTGATCACTTCACTACCATACGTTTAAAGCTTCCATCGCGAGCTCTCCCTGAGATCCGACTCGGTATAGCCCTAGGCTATAGCGGAGACAAGAAAGGGTACATCAAATACATTCTATACACATAATAAGTACACCTTTTCCGTCTAATCAAATTGGCGCCGTTGCCGGGGAGAGCGACGTATATTTTGGTTTAAAGTGAAGTACTAAACTATTATTCTTCTCTGTTGCAGGTTACAGGAGAAGAAAACAGGAAATTCTTTACTGCAGTAACATCTAAGTGAACCTGGCTCTCTGCTCAAGAAAACAGAGACCAGGCTTCCACTGAAGAGCCGCGGACCCGCGGCATATCCAGTGGAAACGCGGCACTTCTGAGAGCATTTCTCTCCAATTTTCTGCAGGGCTCTGTTGCTGCAAAAATACTGCTGTTTCTATACTTGAAATCCTGTGTTGTTCACTGTACTCCTGCTTAATTAAAAAAACAGTAAAAATTGGTTGATAATTGTTAAAAATTGTTTAGACACTTGCATTTTAGGCACGTGTCTCTTCAATTCTTTACTTTTACTGTTGAAGAGTGCTGGAGGCAAGGTACGTGTTTGCATTGCATAATAGACTAGGACAAACTCTTGCTTGATTTTCATGCTTTGAGTGTATCCTTGTTATCTTTCATCGTACACTTGCACGAATTTACTTTAAGGGCATATCCTGTAAATAACATAAGGTGGGGGAGGTCATTACCCTTTCCTTAGCCCGAAACCACAACCCAAGCACTCACTAACCCAAGCCTCTAATTTAATAAAAAATAGACGTTGGCCCTAGGGACATCTCGGACTCAATTAGAAGATTATCCTAAGGGGGAAAAGTGTTGGAATTTAACTCTTGCAAAATCGGTGTCTAGGAAAGGGGTTGAGGGCCGAAAGCCCGAAGGTTGCTGGTTACTTAATTAAGGAACGTCTCCGGACGGAAAACCTCCCACCAACCTTACCCTTCCCTGGCCGATTAGCTTGTGGTTAGAGTCTGCACTAAACCTCCCGTGGACGATCTATTTGTTAGGAGTCGTCTAGGTCTAAGTCTACCCTAACTTAGGTTAGAATTTTTCTTTTCTTCTTTTGTTTGTTTGTTTGTTTGTTTGTTTGTTTGTGATTGTGTGATATGGCTTACAATTACAATTCTTTCCATCATAATCCTTATGTCACACACACACCATATTCAGATAATTCCAACCCGGTGTTTTACAATATGCACCAACCACATACACCGGGTTGGCCTTATCCGAATCAATACGACCCATACCCCCCATCTAATGATTATAATGTCCAAAATAATTTCAACTCTTTACCGAGTAATTGGGGATTCCAGTACCCCGAGTCAAATTATCAAAATCCTTGTCCACCATATTCACCTTGTCCACCATATTCATTTCCTGAGTCCACTTCATATACTCCTTTTTCTGAACCTCCCTTTGAAGAAAAATCTGAGTTGCAAAGGAGTATAGAAGCCAATTTACTGAGAGTTGAGCAACAACTTCAAAAACCATTTGTCTCTCCAATTCCACCATATTCTCAAGAATCTTACTCAGTTCCACCTTTTCATAATGAACAACCATTTGCTTGTGAACCGAGTAAAGATTTCTTGTGTGAGTCAACTTTTCCATCATCACACACTTTTGACTCACACTTCCAAGACAACACTTCCTCTTTCCATCAAAACAATGAAATCATCGATTATGGAAAGATGCTTGAAGACATGACCAATGCTCAAAATGCTAGGAATCGTGACATAGAATTGATGATCCAAACTCTTCATTCTCATCCTCTTTCTAATGTCACTAGCCACTCTAAATCCAAAGAGTCATGTAGTCTTGGAAGTCCAGATTCAATTTCAGCACACTCACCTGAACTTGTCCAAACTTCAGATCCAATTGATACATTGGCAAGTTTTTCATTTCCTAAACTTGAACTTGTCCAAAATTCAAATCCCGTTGACATTTTGGCAAGTTTCTCATTTCCTAAAAATGAACTTGTCCATACTTCGGATCCAATTGACAATTTGGCAAGTTTTCCTTTTTCTGAAATTGAACTGGAACATGAATTTGATTCTGAACTTTCACTTGATGATTCCAACTTACTTCCTGATTCAATCATGACTTCCATATCCTTACCTGATTTCAATTCATTTCCCAAGTCAAAATTGGATCCATTTCCTATCCATTGTGAAATTGAATCACCAATCTTTTATGATGATCACATTGAACTTGACCAATTCTACACTTCTGAAAATTCCATTGATAAATTGGCAAGTTCTCCACATTTTATTGAACTACATGAGGAATGTGATCTTGAACCCAGACTCAGTGATTCAATTCTTTTTCCTTATTCCATAATGACTCCGGTATCTTTACCTCACATCAATCTTTTCCCGGAGTCAATTTTGGATCCTTTCACAATTCACAATGAAGTTGAATCATCCATTTTTGAGGATCATATTGAACTTGCCCAATTCTACACTTTTGAAGATTCTATTGACATTTTGGCAAGTTCTCCATCTTGTGGAATTGAACTCAATGAGAAATGTGACCTTGATTTTCTCGATCTCTTTACTTCTGAAACTGATTGTACAATTCTATCAGAAGATTTTGACTTAAGTTTTGAAGAATTGTATGGCGATGAGCTTGAATTCCTTAATATTGGAAGTAAAGAGATATCACCCATATTAGGTCACATCCCATTGTTGGACAATGATTGTGGACTTGAGTTTTCATTTCTTGACTTGGATCCAATTTTTGAACTCACTTCGACTCCTGCACCATCACTTGACTTAATTCACTTCCCTGAGTCGGTAGTCGTTCCTGTTCTTCCAGAGTCCAAGTCAACTGCTCTATCATTTCATCTTCCATTCTGGGACAAGGATCTTGATGAAAATGACTCTGAAATTATTAGGAAAATCTTGAAATTAGATGGGGTCATGTATATAATAAAAATCTTCCATGCACACATCATTCTTGTGGGTCATATTTTCGCTATTTTTGGTGGGTTCCTGAAAACCCAAAGAAAAGTTGATTGGGCCATGTTTCGTGGACCAATCAGACCACCACCGGAACCACCACCTTAAGGTAATTTTTTCCTTCCCTCTTCATTTTTGTTTCATGCATACATATATCATGATGCATTGAGGACAATGCATGAAATAAGTGTGGGGGAGGGTTTACTAACATAGGATTTTCTATTTTCTTTTAGGTTTTTATTTTCTTTTAGATTTTATCTTTCTTTGTAGATTTTCTATTTTCTTTTAGATTTTTCTTTAATAAAAATAAAAAAAATAAAAATAAAAACTTTTTGAAATAAGAAGATAAAGTTTTGATCTATTTTTAAGAAAATTAAGATGTATCTTAGAGATTAAGAAAGCCTTAATTATGACATCTTAAACCTAGTTGAAGTAATAGATCTTGTTTGAAAATTATAGGCTAAGTAAGTAAAATTGAGGAGATATTTTTATCTTGCATTTTTTGTCTTAGATAATATGCACTTTACACTTACACATTTCTTGGGATGGAAACAAAGACCAAAAATGCCATATATATATATAAAAAATAAAAAAAAAAATAAAAAGAAAAAAATATATATAAATAAAAGATCACCTATTAAGCTGGGAAATTGTGCCTCAAGAAGCATGATGACTCACGCCTAACAGTGATCTCACTTATTAAGCTGGGTAATTGTGCCTCAAGAAGCATGATTATTCACGCCTAACGGTGATTAAGAATAATCCCTCTTAGTTTTGTGGCCTTTTTCACTCGAGTCCTTAAACCCGAGGGATGTTTCCTCATCTGGTGCCCTAAGACCATCTGGTCTGGGAGTCATCGGTTATAGGCTCGCTACATGGGTGAATTAGAAAGCCTAATAAAACTAAGGGAAGAAAAAGAAAAAAATATATATAAATAAATGGCTTGATGGTTGGAGTTGAAATCCCAGAAATTTTCACAGAGCACGGTGTGCATATTATCTAGGTTTTATGAAAGATAAAATATTCAATCCAATTTTGAATTCTTACCTTAATTGAAGACAAGATCTTGCATGGATACTAAGTTTAAGGAAGAATGATTATAGGTGGACTTATGACCTAGGATCACTTATATTTTTGCAAAAATAGTTCGTAAACATGTCTCTTATTCAAAATGCGTTTTCAAAATACTAACATTTGTCTTCTTTCTTTATGGATTTTGTGGGTGTAATCCGCTGAAAACCCTCAGGAGACAACACTCCTCCTCTAGGGTAACCTAGAGGTTTAACGGCTTGTTGCACATGCTCAGTGCAATCGCGTCACCTGCGAAAGTGGTGTAATAAATTGTTAGTTAGGATTTTATTTTCTTTTTCTTTGTTTTGCTCGGGACGAGCAAAAGAATAAGTGTGGGGGTGTGATTGGTATCCAATATTGCATATTTTACATCATAACTCCCATGCATATTACAAATAAATAAGTGATTTTTACTCCTCTTCTCTACATATTTGCAGGTACACAATTAATGGAGAGATATTCAAATAATCACTTAATTAACACTAATTAAGTGATTAATCAAGATTAAGGATAAAGCCAAATCTCAAACCAGATCTAGAGAGATCCGCGCAACAAACTCAGAATCCAAGTGGTCCACGTGGATAACCACTTCCCAACTGATCTCCACCAGAAAGATCCGATCCAACGGCCACGAGATTGCCGCGGGGCGCAGCAAGGGGCGCGGCAATCTTGGGGCTGTTGGTCCCCGGATTTTGTGGCAACAAACTACTCTCCAGAAGCTTCCCATTTCTCCTATAAATACCCCATGAAGACCTGCGAGCTGAGACTGATCAGAGAAGAGAGGAGATTAGTTTAGGGTTTGTAATTTTTAGTTGTTTTTCTCTAGTTTTCTTTCTTTAGATTTCTCTTCTCTATCCCTAGATTTCATTACAAAAGAGAGTGATTGTGAGGGAGAGAGCTTGTGTAATCAAGGGTGACACTTGAAGCAACAAGGATTGATCCATCCTCCATTCCTCTACTTGAGTTTGATTCTAGTTTCTTGTGCTTTCTTTACATGCTTTATTACTTGCTTACTTTAATTCATGCAATTTACTTCAAGCTTTGTTTTAGTTCTTTAATGGCTTCTTGTAGCTAGATTTTCATTCCATGTACTAGTTTAACCACTAGCTTAGCCACTTCACTACTCATGTGTGATTGCTTTTGTTAATCTTGCAAGTGTATGATCTTCTCTTCTCCGATAGTTAAACCACCATCTTGCAAATGAGAAAGTAATTAGGTCAACACGCTAGACGAATTCCAAGCCTATGGAGTGACAACATTAGGCAAAGCTTTCATTATCAAGGAGTTTGGTAAGCTTTGGCAAGCTAGCAAGGTAATCTAGTCTTGGATCTCTTTCTTTAAGTTTCTTGATTCTTTTCTTGTGAATACAATATCCACATCACTTCTTGATTTCTTTTCCACTTCCACCATGAACATATCCATCCTCTTTTGGTTTCTTTTGTATTTGCATCACTAAGTTTATAATCAAGAGAAGGATACTAGTTTGATCACTTCACTACCATACGTTTAAAGCTTCCATCGCGAGCTCTCCCTGAGATCCGACTCGGTATAGCCCTAGGCTATAGCGGAGACAAGAAAGGGTACATCAAATACATTCTATACACATAATAAGTACACCTTTTCCGTCTAATCATTCACTCAGATAATTTCATGGATGATTATCATATATGTGGCCTCATTGTATATATGTGGCATATAATGTTACTAAACCTGGCTCTGATGCCAACAAAACCATGTCATGCCCCGCTTCCTAAAATACGGAGTACGGGTACATGACGATGGCCAGCAGATACTTACGAAGAGTGAAATCTCTTCCATGAACACCTTAGCTGTCAACAATGAGCAGGATAGCACACATATATGCATATACAACCAAGCGCAGGGATAAAATCACATATATAAAATAAATAAAATATAAACAATATCATCTACTAAATCTGAATAAGACAAGTAAAGAAAAGAAATTAAACTCGCCGAAGAATAACTAAACCAGAATATGTTTTATTATCAGCTCTCTATACCGGTTTTCTACTCTAAATACTGAAAAATAATAAAGGTCCGTCAGAAACGAAACAGCTAGAGTACACGAAGGAAAAGAACAGTAAAAGAGAAAATATGAAAATGCAGTAACAGTACAAGTAGGGCATTGAAATAAAAAGTATGATATGTTTAGCAATATCGAGAACTGAAAGTAATAACAATAATAGAAAAATCGAGACGTAGATCATATACTAGGAGATCGTGCATGCATAGTGTAACATGTATATAATGAACATGAGATGTTCTGGACGAGTAACTATTGTGTAGTATAATCACAAGATCACAAGAAAACGAGATCATAAGATAAAATAACATGGTAGGTCCAAGAACATTATGTAGTCAAGATAGTGCGTGTCATATAAGTCTCAAGTATCAATATCATAAAAATATATGTCTGGTACTAGATCACTGAAGACAACGCAGGATATGATGTAAGTATATATGTCTAGCATTTTATTAACCTTATACTAATGCAACTATCATGTTCCCATCTCATATGACAGCTGCATATCATATAAGTGATGCGTTAGTGGATCCTGATAGCAGGGAGAAATTATTCATTATACTCAGATATCATGTAACATGTAATAACAAGGTGCGCGCATAAATCTCAAGAACACAAGAACACGTGTGGCATCCAAACCCACAAGGGGTCGCCCTTCCAAGCACACCTCCCTGATTTTCCCTGCTACCAGTCTCCCCCAGTAACCCTGGCTTGGTTAATTTTATTAATCAATGCAAATGTAAAATAGTGTGTGACTCAGTGTACATGACCCAGAATCGGTATCAAGAATATCAGTGACAGATAGTGAATAATGTGTATCAAGATCATGAAACAATGTAACGGTGGTAATATCAAGTGACAAATGCCAAGTAGTGCGAGTGACATTTGTGTTATCCAATTTGTAATCCAATGGTCATAGAAATCTTGTCATGATCGTAAGCATTGCACTCCAATAAATATTCTCAAATAATTTCTCAGAATGTGATGGTCAATTTTCTCGATTTATTTTCAGTAATATCAGGATCACAATAATTCTTGAAAATCTTAAACAATCAAGATAGTCATTACATCCGATTATCATTATTCAATTATCCTCGAACAATCCAGGTCATTCAGTTAGTCACAATCAATATAGGTTTACGTGCCAGGATCTATCCACATACAAGAAAATCATGTCAATTTTAGTTGAATGCATGCATGTACAGTGGTAAGAGGTAAAAATGATATGCAGAACAATATATCGTGATCATGTGATGAAGACGATGATGTATAGAAAATTAATGATAAAATGAATAATACCATGATCAATGGTACCATCAGAACAATGTAGTATGAACACACTAGTACTTGTGATCACAGGACATTATCGATAATTAGAAACTCGATGACATAGAGAAATTAATAGATAACGAACAATATTAAATTCAACAGGAAAATCGAGGAGAAAAGATCATGTAAACTAGCCTGATGTCGTTGGAAGCTGATTTCCCTTAACGGCAACCAGCACTGAGGAGGATTCGCGGCCTAAATATTACATGAATTAATTAACATACTTGACATTTTCTTTATTCAGTGATAAGAATATAATTTTGACTATTTATTAAATAGGGTATAATTTTATTATAAATTTGATTGGTTAATAATTTCAAATAATTCAATTTTTTGAATTTAGCAACCATTTTAAAAATATAATTTCATGATTAAATACATGTGTAAACTAATAAATTAATGCATAATATTTACATAGTACTGGATTATAAATTTTATACTTTTTTTGATATTTAGAAATTTATTGGCAATTTTTAAATAAACAATCATTAAATAATGGTTATAAAAAATATTTTATTTTATGTTATTCTAAGTAATATTACACCCAGAATAATTTTACAGAGTCTCAAATTTAGTTTGTGATTTTTTGTGAATTTTTTGAGTTTATTTCTAATTTTTTGGAATTAAAATAAGCCTAAAAATCAACAAAAACCTTAACGAGTATGCTTGCTATAGTAACGGATCTTCTACAGTAATGGGTCTGGGTCTGATCTGCTACAATGTTTGATCTGAATGCTATAATAACTTTATTTGAATTAGAATTTAAAATATTTTCTTTTTCTTTTTCTTTTTCTTTTAATTTTTCTTTTTTTTTAAATGGGTCGGATTCAGGACTGTGACAGCACAGACCCGAACCGGGTCTGTCTGGTCAGGCTGGACCTAGCCTGGCCTGGCCCAACCAGGTCCAGGCCTGCTGGCCTAGCTCAGGCCTGGCTCTCGGCCTGGCTAGACCAGACCCTAGCCGAGAGCAGCCTGATCGAGAACAGCACAGCTGCTTTCGGCTAGAGCTTGGCCGAGGCAGCACAGTTTGTTTGCTTTTTTATTGTAAATAAAATTCAAAAATTAATTAAAAATTATGACAATTATAGGTGTTGTTACTTATTTTTATTACAATTTTAGAACAAGTATTCCATGGTGAAATTGTTTATTTAACTAGTGTATGCTACATGTTCGATGAAATGCCAAAAAAAAATTAAAATCTATGAAAATGTAAAATAACTTACCAAGAACGCTTCCCTTCAGTCTGCATCTACTTCCCATCGTCAACACTTCAAAGTCTTGGGAGAGAAAGTGAGAGAGTAGAGGGAAAAAGAGACAGCTGACTCACGCACGATTGGGGGAAAACACGATCGTCGACGGCGGCCCGCAAAGTAGGCGGAGAAGCCACGGCGGAGGAGGGAGCCGCGTGGTGGGTTCGCAGCCTCGATGACGGAGACTGAAGGGCATAGCAAAGCTCATCAGAGGTCGTCAAAGATGGACGACGGCCACGACCGTTGATGGGTGTGTGAGATGAGAAGGAGGGGGTGCATGGCAGATGCATGGGGGTTCACTCCGCGGTATGCCGCGGAGGTCACTGGAGAAGAAGTAGACCAGCTCTGGGATGATGCTTGCGCTTCGGTGAAGGTCAAAGCAAGGAGGAGGAGGCGCCCGTGCGTCCGAAACGCCCAAGATACATGGCCGGTCGTTCACACCACATTAATGCTCTACTTGCTTACAAGCCCGCGCAACTGAGCTCACCATCGGAGATGGGCTCGGCCCGGACATGGCTGCAGCTCCGGCATGGAGGATGTCGCAAGGGGGATGGTTGGGTGTGCGTGGCCAAGGGTTCGGTGTTGTGCTGCCAAGGCCGACCAAGATGGAGGCAAGGCTCAGCCATGGACTGAGATGGTGCTCATGCTTGGGTTGGGTTGAAGGGAGATATAATTGGAGAAGAATTTATGAGAGAGAAAGTGCGGGCGAGAGGGTGAGTGGGGAACGTGAGAGAGAGGAAGGGAGCAAGTGGAGGAGAGAGTGGGAGATGTGAGAATGTGAGAGGGATATGGAGGGAATGTGGGCAGAGTGGTGGAGCAAAGGGGAGAACGTGGGGAAGAAAGTGGGGAAGATCAAGGGAAATTCGAAGGGTTAAATACTTATGAGTGCTTCCTCAATTGAAATTCAATTTGGCATAGTGGTAGAAGCTTAAGAGTTGGGGAGTAGGGATCATGGGTTCGAAACTTGTGTCAAACATACATGCAAGTTTTTCAACTTTTCTTTTTATTTTATTTTAATTGTATTTTTTAATAAATCAACATTTAATTATTAGTTTATTGGATTAAACTCCTATTAATTCAGAGAAATTTTGAAAAATTAAATAGAAAGTGTCATCCTAAACATTGTTGTTAAGTCAGATCCCTAATCCTCGATTGTTAATTAAAAATCTTGGAGTCAGTCTATGACACCGGTCGATTTCGAATTGAGATTCTTCTCCAATAATTCCCAAAAACAATTCTAGAAAATTCAAAAAAATTCAAAAGATTGGGAAATAAGATCTTGAGTTGAAATAGTCTCAATACAGCTACCAGGATAGTTAAATCAAGTATCGGATATCAGTATTGACATACGTATATCGAAAACCGAGGTTTACATGGCCACACCCAAGGTGTGCGGCCTTCTGATCTCACATTCATCTTTTTATCTCCTGATAGACTTTCATTTTGGGCTCTGGAGTTGATATTATCCTCGTTTGATCTTAAACTAACAGAATAAATCCTCGAAAATTGATTTTTACTGAACTAGATCTAAGATTATCCTCGGTTAACCAAATAGATACAATTAAATTAGAATTTCACTAGGTTTTATATGATTTTAACTTCTTTCTCTCCATTATTATCTTCTGCAAAAAAGACATTTAAGACAAAGAATTTAGAAGATTTATTATATGATAAATGTAAGAGTGTAATATAAAGAATGCAAAATATGTGAACGATTCTTTTAACACTACTAATAGGAAGGGACAACCACAGTTGTTGCTACTGGTAGTTTTGATCCCTTGCTGCTCTGATTTTTTTTAATTTTGTTCCTGTATGGTCTCTCTCTCACACACAACTAAGACTTTTCTTTTTTTTATTTCTCGGGGCATCAGATTTCTTGGTAATAATAAAAAAAATCCTAGTAACTTACCCACTTCTCGAGCCCAATTTATGTTGGCCCAAAGGCCCATCACTCTAGTTTTGATGATGATTAACTCATGTAGTTATAGTACTAATGATCTTGTATTTATATAGTTTCAGATTTACTATCAAGATCTTAGTAGGTGTTTAGCTTCAACAAAGGAGTTTTGGAGCTAACACATATTGATTCAAGAGCTCGCGCGTCAAGATCGCATCAACACTCAGATGGAGTCAAGCTCTTTGGATCATGTTTGGATCGAGTCGGCTTGGAGAAGGAGTTCTACAAGAAGACTTTGGTTTGTTTAGTTTAGTTTGTATTTAGATCTTGTGTAAGATAGACTAGTGTTGATATGCTCTGTAGGCTGTCTAAAAATCACTGAAGACAAGTCATCAAAAAAGCAGAATCCAAACTCCAGACACAAGGCTAATCATCGCCACCAGCACAGTACCAAGACGCGAGGGTTGAAATTCACGTCTCAACATCACTGCAATGACCTAAACGTGAGGGTCCCGCGTCTCTACTTTACCCTAATGACCAAGACGCAGAGCTCAGAGCCCGCGTCTCACACAAAACTTGACGCAGAACTTGAAGCTCACATTTCAACCAAAGGCAAAGTTCAAGCGTTACCTCAATGGTTAAACGGGAGGCTCGAAGCCCGCGTTTCAACTATGGAGGAACCCTGCGTCTCGGTTATAACTGCCCTCATTACTAGATCAATTACTGCACACGTAATGAGGGAGTTAACCCCCATTATGTAGTATTTTTAGGGGACACTTTTACCTCCTTGAAACCTCTATAAATAACCTAGTTTGCTATGTGATCGTACACATATTTTGCATTCTTTTCATTACACTCCTACTTTATCTTGTAATAAATCTGCTAATTTCCTTGTCTTAAATGTTTATTTTGCAGAAGATAATAATGAAGAGAAAGAGGATTAAACTAAATAAATACCAGTTAAACTCAGATTTAACTGGATCTATTTGGTTAGCTGAGGATGATCCCAGATCTAGTTAGAACAAATCAAAGATTGGTGTAAATGTTCAGCTGAAGATCAGAGCAAATCAAAATGATAACACTAAATGGAAACCGACAAATTCAGATTTCTATAAATCTATTTTGGTTAGCTAAAGATCAACTGAGGATAATATCAAATACAGAGAAGAGAAGATTAACGGATGAGATGAAGCAAGTTTGATTCAGATTCTGACTGGATACATTTTAGTATTCAAATCATATCTTTTGCTACAGAATCTCAATTCTGATGATTCAAGATGATCCAGAAAGCAGACTTACAGAACTATAACTCTTATGTTTATTATTATTTTGAATTCTATCATTTGATAAGTGATATTCAGCAATCAACACGCCAACAAACTGCAGATCAGAACTGAATATCCACCTCAAATCAAGTTTGAAGATAATGGGAGTTCAAAAATTGCCAGATTTACTTATCTTCATACTCCTCTACCCTCTCCATTTCTCCTATAAATACCTGCACTCAAAGGCAAAAGGGACGACATGCAGAGATAGGATTTAGACTGTTTTTCCATTTCTTAGTTTAGGTTTTGTTTTTCTTTTTCATGTAATTTTAGTTTTCATTTATGTAAATAAGAGGAGATCAGACTTTCATCGAAGAACAAGAATGAAGCTTGAGCTGGAGTGACACCGGTGTAAGATTTATTTCTTTTCTTTGATTGTTATGAAATCGAATCGATGTTCTTTCTTTGTATGTACTTTCTTTAGTCTTCTTCTTCTTCTTCTTTTCTACTTTACTTTTCTTTTGGTACAATTGTCTTCCAAGTGAGTCTAAAGCATCGAAAGCGCCTTGCCTTTGCGAGTGCCACTGATAGCTCATGACGATGGAATTGTGAGTCTCTCTGTATCATTTCATGCTTGAGTACTTGATGATGTAATGTGGAAGAGACCAAAAATCGACTCTTATGGGCTATGCGCTGATTGCCTCCAATTCAAGGTAATATCGTCGCAAAGACTCAAGGTAAGCTTTCGGTGGAAAGAAGGTAAGTAATTGTTTTTATTTCTTTTCTTTTTATTTCTGTAAATTAAATCACCAACACTACATCTCCCAAATCTCTCTTTTCCCATTTCTTTGTAAATAGTCATTCTCCATTCTTTTCCACTTTCTCATTCTACCATTTCTCTCTAACCTTAGCATAATTCTTTTTCCTTTTTTATTTCTTAAAAAATAAAGAAGAACTCTCGTTTTGTTTTCATAACGATTTCAATAAAGAACGTAAACGCTTCTATCGCAAAACCCTCCTTGTGGATCATGACCCGCATAGCCACTTGCTATCGCGGAAGAATTGAGCACTTGCACATCTTCATTCTAAATCTGAAATTCTTTATTTTTATGTGCAGGTTTTGCCTCAATCAAATTTTGGCACCGTTGCCGGGGAGGGTAACGTTTTCTATTGAAATCTGAATTTTTATTGAAAATATTTTAGAACTAAAACGAATTTTCTTCTCTGTTGCAGGTTATAGG
Source organism: Agave tequilana (assembly GCA_038442645.1). Taxonomy (NCBI): domain Eukaryota; kingdom Viridiplantae; phylum Streptophyta; class Magnoliopsida; order Asparagales; family Asparagaceae; genus Agave; species Agave tequilana. The sequence continues at coordinate 37,309 of JAVJIF010023022.1, read as the reverse complement.
GCAAGCAAAGCAGGAAATTAAAGTTACAGTAACATATAAGTGGCCTTGGGCCTCTGCTCTAGAAAGCAGAGACCAAGTGCCCTCTGCTTTGCCGCGGATCCGCGGCCAAAGCCGCGAAAACACGGCAAAAGGAGTGGACTGCTAACTGTCTTTTTGCAGGGCTGCTTGATTTGTAAATTGTAGTTTTCTGTAACTTTACTTTTTCTAATATGCCATCACATAAGCCTGCTAATAATCAACAGTAATACATTTGTTGAAAAGATAAAAAATTGATTAGACGTTTGCATTTTAGGCACGTGTCTTTTCAATTCATTTATTTTTACTGTTGAAGAGTGCTGGAGCAAGGTACGTATGGATTGCATTTAGCATAGGACTCACTTCTTGGTTGATTTATATCGCTTTGAGTGAATCTTATTTATCTTGTACACTTGCACAAATTGATTTTAAGGGCACCACCCATTAACAAGATAAGGTGGGGATTTAATCACCCTTCCTTAGCCCAAAAATCAGATTCCAAGCACTCACTAACCCAAGCCTAACTAAAAATGAGTAGACGTTGGCCCTAGGGACATCTCGGACTCAATTAGGAGATTATCCTAAGGGGGAAAGGTGTTGGAATTTGACTCTTGTCAAATCAGTGTCTAGGAAAGGGATTAAGGGCCGAAAGCCCGAAGGTTGGTGGTTATTTAATTAAGAAACGTCTTTGACAGAAAACCTCCCACCAACCTTGCCCTGACCTGGCTGATTAGCTTGTGGTCAAGGTCTGCATTGAACCTCCCGTGGACAGTCTAATCAGTTAGGAGTCGTCTAGGTCATAGGTCTACCCTAACTTAGTTAGAATTTTTTCCTTTTATTTGTTTGCTAATTTGTTTGTTTTTCTTTGTTTGTATTCTATTGTGTGATATGGCTTATAATAATAATTTTTTCAACTTTAATAATAATCCATATTACACATCGAATTCTTTTTCGGATATTACCAACCCGGCATATCATAACTTTAACCAACCTAGTGTGCCGGATTGGTCTTATCCGAATGAATATAACCCATGCCCCCCATCGTATGACTATAATTTCCAGAATGATTTCAACTCTTCACAAAGTCAGTGGGGATTCACCTCCCCCGAGCATAATTATCAACCAACTTGTCCTCCTTCTCCACCTAGTCCACAATATTTTCAAGATTCATACTCAGTTCCACCCGTCCAAAATAGGAAACCATCAATTTGGAAATGAGTATGCGTGAGTCCAAACACAAATCCAAAATCTGATGGACTCACAATTTCACTACCACTTCCAAGACAAGTCTTCATCTTTTCATCAAAACAATGAACCTATCAACTATGAAAAGATGCTTGAAACCATGACTCAGGCTCAAAACGCTCGTAATCGTGACATAGATATGATGGTCGAATCTCTACGTTCCCACCATTCTGATGTCACTTACCATTCTGTTAGAGCCGAAGAGTCATGTTGTTTTGGAAATCAAGATTCTATTTCAGAACAACCATTTGAACTTGCCCAAACTCTAAATTTTGAAAAAGATATTGACAGTTTGGCAAGTTATTTCTTTCCTGAAATAGAACTTGGGAATGAATATGATCTTGAACCCCAACTTAGTGATTCAATTCTTCTTCCTGATTCAATAATGACTCCGGTATCTTCACCTGACTTCAATCTTTTCTCAGAGTCAACATTGGATCCTGTACCAATTCATAATGAAATTGAATCACCCATCTTTGAGGATCATATTGAACTTGACCAATTAAACACTTTTGAAGATCCTATTGACAAATTGGCAAGTTCTCATTTTTATGATATTGAACTCAATGAGATATGTGACCTAGATTCTGAAATCTGTGATCCAGTTCACCTTTCTGAATCAATATTGACTCATGTCTTGTTACCAAACTTGAGTAATATTTTAGAGTCATTTTTGATTCCCCCACCTATCATTCCTGAACTGGAATCACGCATATTAGGTCACATTCCATTGTTGAAAAATACATGTGGACTTGAGTTTCAACTTCTTGACTTGGACCCAATTCCTGAACTAATTTCGACTCTTGAACCTTTACTTGACTTAAGTTACCTTCCTGAGTCGGTATTAGTTCTTGTACTTCCTAAGTCCAAGTCAATCATTCTATCATTTCATACTCCTTTCAGGGACGAGGTGGTTGACAAATTTGACTCCGAAATCAATTATGGAATATGAAAATTAGATAGGGTTAAATATTTAATAAAGATCCTTTATGGATACATCTTTTTAATGGGTTATATTAAAGATATTTCTGGTGGGTTTCCGAGGACCCAAGAAAAGTTGATTGGGCCGCGTTTCGTGGACCAATCAGACCACCACCGGAACCACCACCTTAAAGTAACCTTTTCCTTCCCTTTCTTCTTTTTCATGCATCTATGCATTAATTCATACATTGAGGACAATGCATGAGATAGGTGCGGGGGAGGGTCTAACATAACTTTTCTTTTTGTTAAAAAAAAATTATTAACATTTTTCTTTACTTTTAAAAAACTTTTTGAAAATGGAAACAATATTTTGACATATTTTTTATAAGAAATTAAGTTAATTTTAAGGAATAGGAAAATCCAAATTAGGATTTCTTATACTTGGTCAAAATAAGATTATTTGTTTGATTTTTAGGGTTAGGAAGAAAATTTGTCAAAGTAATGTAGTTTTGATCTTTACCTTGATGAAATATGCACACTTCATACACTTACACACTTAGGGTTCAAAAACAAAGATTCTTATGCCTTATAAAAAAATTATATATAAAAAAAAAATAAAACAAATCTAATTATTGATTAGCTAGGTGTTTTGGCCTAAGCAAGCCTTAGTATTTATGCGAAAGATAATTAGATAAGTTTGAAAAAAAAAGAAAAAAATGATAAACAAATCTAATTATTGATTAGTTAGGTGCTTTGGCCTAAGCAAGCCTTAGTATTTATGCGAAAGATGATTAGATAAGTTTAAGAAAAAAATATATATAAAATCCTCTGATTAAGCTGGGTATTTGTGCCTAATAAAGCATAAGTATTCACGCCTAAAAGTGGTCCATATAATAAAACCCTTAGTTTTGTGGCCTTGTTTGCTCGAGTCCTTAAGTCCTTGGGGTGTTTTCTCACCCGATGCCCTAAGACCGTTTGGTTTGGGAGTCATCGATTAAAGGCTCGTTACATGGGCAGATGAGAAAGCCTAATAGAACTAAGGAATAATACCACAAAAAAATAGATATATATAAATAAATAAGGCATAAGAGTTAGAGTTAATGAACCCTTTGTAAAAATTTTCACAGTCACAAGGTGCATATGACTTAGGGTAAAGTAATAGACGAGATGAGAAGTACAATTTGACTCCTTACTTTGATTGATAACAATTTTTGAATAGAGACTAAGTGTAGGAGTGAAAAATTCGGTTTTCCTATAACTTATAGATTGCTTAAATCTTACAATTATATTTCAAATATTTTTCTCTTTCAAATGCTTTTCGAAAATACTAACTCTTTATGGATTTTGTGGGTGTAATCCGCTGAAAACCCTCACGAGACAAAACTCGTCCTCTAGGGGAAACCTAGAGGTTTAATGGCTTGTTGCACATGCTCAGTGCAATCGCGTGACCTGCGAAAGTGGTCTAATAATTCTTAGTATAGTTTAGTTGTTTTGCTCGAGGACGAGCAAAAGATAGGTGTGGGGTGTGATCGTACACATATTTTGCATTCTTTTCATTACACTCCTATATTTATCGTGTAATAAATCTGCTAATTTCCTTGTCTTAAATGTTTATTTTGCAGAAGATAATAATGAAGAGAAAGAGGATTAAACTAAATAAATACCAGTTAAAATTAGATTTAACTGGATCTATTTGGTTAGCTGAGGATGATCCCAGATCTAGTTAGAACAAATCAAGAATTGGGGCAAATGTTTAGCTGAAGATCAGAACAAATCAAAATGATAACACCAAATGGAAACCGACAAATTCAGATTTCTATAAATCTATTTTGGTTAGCTAAAGATCAACTGAGGATAATATCAAAAACAGAGAGAGAGAGAAGATTAACGGATGAGATGAAGCAAGTTTGATTCAGATTCTGACTGGATACATTTTAGTATTCGAATCATATCTTTTGCTACAGAATCTCAATTCTGATGATTCAAAATGATCCAGAAAGCAGACTTACAGAGCTACAACTCTTATGTTTATTATTATTTCGAATTCTGTCATTTGATAAGTGATATTCAGAAATCAACACGCCAACAAACTGCAGATCAGAACTGAATATCCACCTCAAATCAAGTTTGAAGATAAGGGGAGTTCAAAAATTGCCAGATTTACTTATCTTCATACTTCTCTACTACCCTCTCCATTTCTCCTATAAATACCTGCACTCAAAGGCAAAAGGGACGACATGCAGAGATAGGATTTAGACTGTTTTTCTATTTCTTAGTTTAGGTTTTTGTTTTTCTTTTTCATGTAATTTTAGTTTTCATTTATGTAAATAAAAGGAGATCAGACTTTCATCGAAGAACAAGAATGAAGTTTGAGCTGGAGTGACACCGTGTAAGATTTATTTCTTTTCTTTGATTGTTATGAAATCGAATCGATGTTCTTTCTTTGTATGTACTTTCTTTTAGTCTTCTTCTTCTTCTTCTTCTTCTTCTTCTTCTTCTTCTTCTTTTCTACTTTACTTTTCTTTTTGGTACAATTGTCTTCCAAGTGAGTCTAAAGCATCAAAAGCGCCTTGCCTTTGCGAGTGCCACCGATAGCTCATGACGATGGAATTGTGAGTCTCTCTGTATCATTTCATGCTTGAGTATCTTGATGATGTAATGTGGAAGAGACCAAAAATCGACTCTTATGGGCTATGCGCTGATTGCCTCCAATTCAAGGTAATATCGTCGCAAAGACTCAAGGTAAGCTTTTGGTGGAAAGAAGGTAAGTAATTGTTTTTATTTCTTTTCTTTTTATTTCTGTAAATTAAATCACCAACACTACATCTCCCAAATCTCTCTTTTCCCATTTCTTTGTAAATAGTCATTCTCCATTCTTTTCCACTTTCTCATTCTACCACCATTTTCTCTCTAACCTTAGCATAATTTTTTCCTTTTTTATTTCTTAAAAAACAAAGAAGAACTCTCGTTTTGTTTTCATAACAATTTCAATAAAGAACGTAAACGCTTCTATCGCAAAACCCTCCTTGTGGATCACGACCCGCATAGCCACTTGCTATCGCGGAAGAATTGAGCACTTGCACATCTTCATTCCAAATCTGAAATTCTTTATTTTTATGTGCAGGTTTTGCCTCAATCACTATGGAAGAGGGGTCGGGGGAAAAATCTGGTCAGAAGAACTTCGGTTGTAAGCCGTAGAAGGACCAAGATATCCAGCTAAAAGAAAGAGAGAGTTCAACTCTTCTAACAACTTGCTGCCTAAAGTCTTTTTGAGATTCTTGTTGGGCAGAAACTGTGTTACTTCATTCACCATCTAAAGAGAAGATTCCCAAGAAGTCTTGACGTTCACCCGGTCAACGAAAAAGATTCACTTTTCATCGCCACATCAAGAACCCGGCTTTAAACAAAGGGGAGATTTGAGCTTGAATATCTCCCCTCTCTTATGAAAGTATTATTGATTCGCTGTAATTTTTTTACCATTAAATAAAGAATTTACACCTCGATCTTCGATTTTCCCACGAAATATGCTCAAGTTCACACACACACAAAAGTTTAATATGCTTGATTTTCGATTTAACTGGTTTTAGATTTCGAATATACATATATATGATTTTCATGAATAGATAGAATCAACAAGTTTACATGGTTTAATGTATATTAGATTTCATTTATATACATATATGCTTCATATATTTAGAAAAATTTAATTTGATGATCCTATTCATGTATTTAGAGTTTTATAATTAACAAAACCTAATTTAGATTTCATGTCAAAAATATAGATATATCATTTATATGTGTATTGGATTCTATCCATACACTCTATGCTTCAAATGTGTTTCAATATCATGTTTTTGTATTTATACAAGTTTTGGAGAAAACAGATTTTCATTTCAAAATCTAAGTTTTGGAAAATACGATTTTCAATTTAAAGCTTAATTTCTATATCACAAAAATAGTTCAAATAGTTTGTAATATGTGTTGATTTTTGATCAAACATGTTTATTCTTCAAATATTTATAAGAACTTATTTTTTGTGAAATTTATGAGAATTTATGAGATTTTATTGAAGTTAAAATGACTAAGTTTCATAACCCTTTTTTCCCAGCCAGAGCCTGTTGGTGGTCGACCGGACAGTTGAACGAACCAGAGGTCAGTCGACCGATCGGTCGACCGATGTGCACAAGAACGTGCACAAGGACAGTCTAGAAGGCCAGTCGACCGGACAGTTGGGTCAACCGACTGTAAATACCCAACTCTCGGGTAGTGCCAGTCGATCGGACGGCAACAGGAGCGCCAACGGTCAGAAATATAACCGTTGGATGGTCGACCGGCCGAAAGACCGAAAAGTCAATTTTGTCCTTTTATGGCTGCCAACGGCTATATTTTTGAGAAGCTATAAATAGGGATTCTCTTTGAAATCACCTAGAGGGGGAGTGAATAGGTGATAATGCTAATCTAAAAACTAAATGCTAAAATTAAAACTAATTGCAACTACACTTAGTGCAACCAACGAGTGTAGCCGAATTTTCCGTGAAGGGCTCTGCACTAACTCCTCTTGATTCCTCTGAATAAGAGTTGAGGCGCTATATGAAGCTCTCGTGGTTAAGCACAAGTGAGGCACATAAACACAAGCCAAGCATATAAAGATGATAAGCAATATGAAATAATGCAAGGCACAACACAAACATATGTATGATATGGCAATATGAATAATGCACAACACAAATAAAAAGAGAGAGTTGAGAGTCAATGGATCAAACGCAAAGACAAAGATGTGTTTCGAGGTTCGATCCCCTAGCTCTACGTCCCCGCCTTCACCGAGAAGGATTTTCAATCCACTAACTTGTCCACCGAGGGAACCTCAACCGAGGAGGATTTTGTACAACAAGGGAGTACCGAACTCCTCTCTCAAACAATACAACCTCCACCGAGGCAAACAATTACCACCTCACACAAGAGGGGTAGGCCCGTAGCCAAACAACCATAATCCACCTCTACCAAAGAGGGATACAAATCCACCACCAACTCCACCTCACCAAGAGGGAGTAAACAACAATCTCAACCTCTACCAAAGAGGGAGAAACCAACAAAGGTTTACAACTTGGTGGTTTCCTCAACCACAAACAATATTCCCACAATTAAAAGATCTTATAGAATAGGATAGAGGATAGCTCAAGTGGAAATCAAGGTGTTTAGGAAATCAAATAACAAAGAAAAACTACTTGGGAAATCTCTTGTAAATGATAGAAATGAAAATCCAAAAACAATATCCCAAAAACCTAGTTTCTGTGATTTTTCCAAAACCCTTGAAAACAAAATAAAGAATAGCAATTTGATTCAAAAACTTTTTGTTTAAAACACTAGAAGATATCTGAAATTTTTGGCTCTAAAAATCTTCTCAAAATCCCAAAGAAATGGGTATAAATAGGCCTCTCCAAAAATATAGCCGTTGGCTATTTTTTACAGCCTGGACGGCTGGCGGTCGACCGCCCGGTCGACCGGGAAAAAATAGAGAGCAGAGCTCTCTGGTCCGGTCGACCGCCTGGTCGACCGCCCCGGTCGACTGGCCCAAGTGCCAAGCAGACTTGCACAGGTTGTGCACGTCGGTCGACCACTCGGTCGACCGGATCCTAGTTCGGTCGACCGTGCGGTCGACCGACAGAGCCTGTCAGGCACTGTTCTAGGTCAGAAAAACAGGGTAAAAATTATTCTAATAAATCCCATAAATCTTCTAAAAATCCACAAAAATAGTTTTATCATTTTACATTGATATAAAACTTGTGTTAAAAATTTCAACACAAATTTCAAACATTTTGGACTATTTTTGTGTCTTACAAATTTTGTCAAAAATCAAAACCTGTATTTTTCCAAACTTTGATTTTTCAATAGGAAATCTGATTTTTCCTAAAACTCACTTAAATACAAAAACATGATACTTAAACACTTTAAAGCATGTTGCATATGGACATAGGTCCAATATACATGAAACATATACATATCATAGTTTTTGTCTTTAATTCCAAAAATAATGTTTTGTTAAAATACAAAACACCAAACCACATGAATGGGTAAGTCAAAATAAGTTTGTCTAGGAAGTTAAGCATGCATGTATATAGAATGAATCTACTATACATAAACCATTTAAACTTGTTTTGATCTAACTATTCATGAAAACCAGTATCGGTTAAATCAAAAACCGAAAACCAATATCCAAAACATAAAACGTGTGTGTGTTGTGAAGCATATCACACTATCTAATCTTTACACATGGATCTAAAACACACTAAACACTAGGATACCTAAGTCTTCTTGACGATCTCCATCTTCAAGTCGACTCGATCTAAAACGTGATCCACTGAGCTTGACTCCAATGAGTGCAATGTATGATCTTGATGCTCGGGCTCTGGAATCACCATGTGAAAGCTTCTAAACTCCTTTGTTGAAGCTAATCACCAACTAATATCTTGATTAATGATCTGAAACTAAAATCACAAGATTATTAGTAAACATAACTACATGAGTTAATCATCATCAAAACTAGAGTGGAAGGCCTTTGGGCCAACAATCTCCCCCTTTTTGATGATGACAAAACTCATGGAGTTATATATGCATGGATTAAAGTTAAGCTTCAAAGAAGCTCCCCCTTAACTCATGCATAGGAAGAAACATAAGAATATGCAATGAAAGCTCATAAACATGTATGCATAGACATGCATAAAACAAGATACTAAATACACAAACATGCTCTTAAATAATGCTCTTGATACCAATTAAACAATTAAACGACAAACTAATAAATAAAACAAAACATGCATATAAAACATGCATATAAACTCAAATAATTCTCCCCCTTTTGGTCAATCATCAACAAAGGGTCAAAGTAAAAACAAATCAATAAATTCTTTTCCCCCCTTTTTTTTTCGAACCAAAGAATCAACAAAGGGGTTAAAACAATAAATGCAATGTTCTCCCCCTTTTTGTTTAAAAACAAAATGATGTAAATAAAGGGTGACAATCAATTAAGATACCAAAAAAAATGTCAAGGTAGTGGATCTTGATACCAATTGAAAGGAAACATAAAAACATTGATACCATTTTAAGAAGCAAAAGCATCTTGATACCAATTAAAAATATTCAAATAAACATCTTGATATCAATAAAGAGTATTATTCTTTTAAGCATATGATACCAATTGAAATTATAATATTCTACAATTTTTTAATTCATTTTCTATCATAAAGTAAGGGAGTGAAAATTTAGGGTAAACAAAATACCAATTGAAAGATAAAATATGAGTTTTCTCCCCCTTTGTGAAATACCAATTGAAATTATGCAAAAGCTTGTATTAGCATACCAATTGAAAAACTAATCAATTGAAATATGATATTCATTAGAAGACAAGCTTAGCATAAACATATATGTATGAAAAATTAGATACCAATCAAAATTGATACAATTTGAAGTGAAAGCATACATAGATAAAAATATATAAACATATATGAGTATACAAGAAATGTCAACATTATTGTTGTTTCATTTGGTATCATTGGATACCAATTGAAATACAAATAAAATAAAGTGTATACCTCATATAACCTACCACCCATTCATACTCATGTTTAAAAAGATTTTCAGTATAAAGTATACATAGGCATGGTCTCCCATCCAACCGCCCTTGGAAGGTAGGGTTTTCAAAAAGGTTTGAAAAATATAAAGTATGTTTGAAAACTCTACCATAACGAAGAATCCGAACTAGTTAAATGGAAAAACTTCTAAACTAGTACGAAATCCTTCAAGTAAGGAATAAAACAAAATTATATTTCATGAAATACTTGTAAATCACATGGCACTAAACACTCTGTTGGCCCAAGAGGTTACACTCTCCAATTGTTTTGTGTTTTGATGATGACAAACCAAATATGAGCTATTTGGTACTAACAAATTTGTTAAGATAAGTTTCAGGTTTGTACCATGTTTAGAGACCATTCGCTTAGCTATTGCAAGAACTTCTAAGTTCCACAAAGCAAGGAAGGCAAATTGCACATCAAGGAAGGATCATAGAAGAGAAGGCACTAGCAAGGCATTGGATGGCTCAAAGACTTGAAGATAGCTCAAGAAGTCTTCATGTAATTTGTTTTTCAGTTTATAGTTTGTTAAAGAATAGTAGATAGGTTTGAAGCTCTATCACACACGTTTTTGCGCACATACTCATTCCAAAATAATTTCTTATAAATTATACAAAAATATTTTGCATACAAGATTTTGCCTACAGATATATATTTGTGTTTTATACTAATCCCTGTTCAAAAGTATTTTTGATAAAATCAAAATCCTCTTTTATTTCTTTTTAAATTTGGCTTTTTGACCTGATCCGGTCGACCGGGTCGGTCGACCGAGCCTATGTCAGTCTGGTCCGGTCGACCGGACCAGTCGACCGAAGTCCTGGCAGATGCACGTATCCGTGTGCACGTCTGTCGGTCGACCGGGGCGGTCGACGGACTATTTATGTTTTGTCACAGTTTGTATCAGTCGACTGGGTCGGTCGACCGATAGCCTGTAACGGTCAAATTTTTATACTACCGGTCGACCGGCCCGGTCGACCGATCCGACCGTTTGAACAGTAACGGGCAGATTTTTAAGGGCTGTTTATTTTTGTCTTTTGTGTTTAAAAATCCGTTTAAGGATATATTTTGATCTAATTACCTCCTAAACATCAGTAAATATGTTTTATCCCTTAACCCTAGCCCTCTCCTATAAATAGGGGTGTTTGGGGAGAGATTGGGAACAACAACAATCTTTGCAAAAATTCAAAAGTTTAAGGCTTTCAAAGTTCTTGGTTTTTGTGCTAAATTCTCTCAATTTTCTGAAGGGTTTTCAAAAGTTTTTCTCTGATTTCAATTTCTTTTCCTTACACAAAAGGAGCTTCAATTCTACTCATTATTCTCTAAGGACCTTTTGTAAGGGAAGAGATTTTTGAAAGAGAGAGTTTGTGGTCTTTTGACTACCAAGGAAATCACTTGTTCTTGAGATTGTAGGAGTTGGGTACTCCATTGTAATTGTTCTTTGTGATAGTGGAAGTAGCTAGAATCCTTCTGGGGAAGGCGGGGAGTAGAGCTGGGTGCTCGAACCTCGATAACATATCCTTGTGTTTGCGATTGGTTTACATTCTTGCAATCCTTGTTCTATTTTGCTTGCACTTATTACTTGCTCATCATATTCATTGTCATACTTACTTGCTTGCATTCATCTTGTGATTGTTGTAGCTTTAAATTTTTAATTTGACCCTTGATTAGCATTGTCACCTATTCACCCCCCCTAGGTGACTTTTCAATTGGTATCAGAGCTTGGACTCTAGGTTTGGCTTAACATCCATAGAGAGATCCTTAAAATATTGCTAATCAACATTTTCATTCATACATTCATACACTAGTAAACATGGCCGACAACATTAAAACCCCACCTAAATTTGATGGACTCAACTTCCCTATTTGGAAGGTTAGGATGACTATCTTTTTGCAATCACTAGGTAGTTTAGTGGCTAAGTCTTTGACCAAACCCTATGTAGCACCCAATGAAGATGAGAGCACTTGGACCGACTTCAACTTTAGAGAATATGAGGCTAACTCAAAAGCCCAAAACTCCCTTTTAACCGCCTTGAATGAGGATGACCTTACACGGGTAATTCATTGCCAATCCGCCTATGAGATTTGGCAACACTTATTGGTCACACATGAAGGGACTTCACAAGTCAAGAGAGCTAAGATAGATCTCTTGAGGTCTCAATATGAATCATTCAAAATGCTTGATGAAGAATCCATTGATTGTATGATTACTCGTTTCACTAAAATTACAAATGGTCTTTCTTCATTAGGTGACGTCATCTCCAACGATCAAAAGGTGCGCAAAGTGATACGGGCTCTTCCACCATCTTGGGAGATCAAGGCCACCACATTAAAGGAATTAAATGACAAGGACGAGATGGACATCATTAGTCTCATTGGGAACCTAAAGACCCATGAGATGGAGAAGAAAGCAAGAGATGAGGCTACTACTTCAAAGAAGAAATCCATAGCCTTCAAGACTTCTTCCACCATGATGACGATGAAGATGACGAAGAAGAAGATGAGGAGCTAACTCTACTTGTGCGGAATGTCAAGAGGTTGTACCGAAAGAACAAGTTCAACTTCCGGAGAAAATTCGAAGGCAAAGAGGAGCGGAAGATCATATGCTACAATTGTCGCAAACCCGGACATATCATGGCGGATTGTCCGGAGTTCAAGAAGAAAATGACTTCCTTCTTCAAGCCAAAGAAGCCGGAGGAAAAGAAAGCCTACAAAGCAACATGGGATTCGGAAAGCGAGTCCGAAGAGGAGGTGGATCAAGCTAATATGTGTTTCATGGCAAACACACCTAAGGTAACCCCTCAATCCCATGATGATGAAGATGATGAACTAAGTAAGGAAGTTCTAGTACATGCATTTGTAGAACTTTCTGAAACTTATGATAATAAGAAACTTGAATGCTTAAAATTACAAAAAGAAGTTGCTTTTCTTAAGGATCAACTTGCCATTGTTTCGAAAGAAAAAGATGATCTTTCTTCAAATCTTGTTTCTATTCAAAATAAATTTGATGCTTATAAGATTTCTTGTAAGGGTAAAACCCCTATTGTTGATAATAAAGAAATTTCTTCTTTTAAATCCAAAATGAATGAGTTTGAAAAAGTTTTAAAAGATTGTGCCTTTAATACTAAGAAACTTGAAGAAAAGTTTTCCAAAAAGCACACTTCTCATGCTAAAGATTCTCATGCTAAAATTCCACATGCTCACACTTCAAATAATACTTCTCATGCTAAATCTTTTCATGCTCACAATGCCCATGCTCACAAATCACACACTCACTATGCTTTTAGATATGGTAGAGTGTATAGATGCACATATTGTGGCAAAAATGGACATTTAGCTAAATTTTGTTATGATAAATTGCATAGTTCAAATAATCTTGTTTGGGTTAATGGCTCTAACCCTCATGGACCCAAGAAAATGTGGGTACCAAAATCAAGTCCTAAAATGTTTGATGTAGGTACACACCAAGGCTCCAAGACGTAGGGAGCGGTGGTACCTTGATAGTGGTTGTTCAAGACACACGACATGCGACATCAACAACTTCACAACCCTATCAAGGTACATGGAAGGTGGCTCCGTCACCTTCGGGGATGATTCCAAAGGCACCATCATCGGTATCGGTAATATTCAAATTGGTTCATCTCCTATTATAGAGAATGTTGTTTTAGTAGATGGTTTAAAACATAATTTGCTTAGCATTAGCCAACTTTGTGATCGTGGACTTAAAGTTGTTTTTGATGATTCCTCATGCAAGATTTTTGATGTTAAATCCGATGTTTGTATTCTTACCGGTTTTCGTGATAATAATGTTTATATTATTGACATGCTTAAATTAGATTGTTCTACTAAATGCTTAAATGCTTTTGATGAAAATTCTCTGCTTTGGCATAGAAGATTAGGACATGCATCTTTTGACCATATCTCTAGGATTAATTCAAAGGAATTGGTGAAGGGTATACCTTGCTTGGATTTTGAGAAAGACCGCATTTGTAGTGCGTGCCAACTTGGGAAACAAACCAAGTCTTCCTTTAAACCAATCAAGGATATCATGTCAACTAGGCCTTTAGAATTAATTCATATGGATCTTTTTGGACCAACTAAAACTAAAAGTTTAAATGGAAGTAGATTTGCATTTGTTTTGGTTGATGACTTCTCCCGTTTTACTTGGGTTTTCTTTTTGCAAAATAAAGATCAAACTTTTTCTCATTTTAAGATTTTTCGAAAAAGAGTTGAAAAAGAAAAGGGTTTTTCGATTTTGAGAATAAGAAGTGATAGAGGTGGTGAGTTTATTAACCAACTCTTCATGACTTATTGTGATGAAAAGGGAATTAAGCATGAAACGTCTTGTCCTAGAACTCCACAACAAAATGGAGTTGTAGAAAGGAAAAATAGAACACTTCAAGAGATGGCTAGGACAATGATAAGTGAATATGACCTCCCTCAATATTTATGGGCCGAGGCCGTAAACACCGCATGCTATATATCGAATCGTATTTATTTGTGCAAAAATTCTTCAAAAACATCATTTGAAATGTATCATTCTAGAAAACCAAATGTTGCATATTTTAAAGTTTTTGGATGCAAGTGTTTTGTTTTAAATACTAAGGATAATTTGGGTAAATTTGATGCTAAGGCTTATGAGGCTATCTTTGTTGGATATTCCTCTACTAGCAAAGCATATAGAGTTTTCAATAGATCTACACTAACCATTGAAGAATCCATGCATGTTAAATTTGAAGAATCTAATGCGGTTGTTGAGAATGTTGTAGAGATTGAACCACTAGGTGAAGACATGGAGAGACTATCCTTGAAGGACTCACCCGCTCAAGAAGAAAAGCTAGATCCTATTGGTGAAGTTCAAGAGGATAAGGAGGAAAGCACTCAACCGCTTCCTAAAGCTTGGAGATACGCTACAAATCATCCTAAGGAGCTCATCTTGGGTGATGCATCTAAAGGAGTCACAACGCGCTCCAAACTCCATGACATATGTGGTAACTTTGCTTTTATTTCTCATTTTGAACCCAAAGGCATTCTCGAAGCCGAGACGGACCCATATTGGTTGCTTGCCATGCAAGAGGAACTCAATCAATTTGAGCGCAACCAAGTTTGGCACCTTGTTCCTAAGCCCCACGATAGACCAATAATTGGTACTAAGTGGATCTTTAGAAACAAGATGGATGAGTCCGGAAATGTCATTAGGAATAAAGCTAGGTTAGTGGCCCAAGGTTACACTCAAGTTGAGGGAATTGACTTTGAGGAGACCTTTGCACCCGTAGCACGGCTTGAAGCCATACGGATGACACTAGCTTTTGCATGTTTTAAAAATTTTAAACTTTTTCAAATGGATGTGAAAAGTGCATTTTTGAATGGTTTTATTAATGAAGAAGTTTATGTTGCTCAACCTCCCGGTTTTGTTGATCATGTTCATCCCGATTTTGTTTTTAAACTTGATAAAGCTTTGTATGGATTGAAACAAGCTCCAAGAGCTTGGTATGAAAGGCTTTCTAGTTTTCTCATTTCCAATGATTTTATTAAAGGCAAAGTAGACACAACTCTTTTTACTAAGCATGTTAATAATGATATTTTAATTGTGCAAATTTATGTTGATGATATAATCTTTGGATCTACTAATGAGCTTTTGTGCAAGGATTTTGAGAAGGTAATGCAACTAGAATTTGAAATGTCTTCCATGGGTGAGCTCAATTTCTTCCTTGGACTCCAAATCAAGCAATTGCAAGACGGAACCTTCATTAACCAAGCCAAATATGCAAAGGAGCTAGTAAAGAAGTTTGGGCTTGAAGGATCAAAGGCTTGCAACACTCCAATGGCAACTACAACTAAGCTTGATAAGGACGAACAAGGTAAAAATGTTGATATTAAATTATATAGAAGCATGATAGGAAGTCTTTTATATTTGACGGCAAGTAGGCCGGATATCATGTTTAGTGTGTGTCTTTGTGCTAGATTTCAATCGTGTCCTAAAGAGTCTCATCTTATTGCGGTAAAACGCATTATTCGTTATATTAAGGGCACAATTGGGATGGGTCTTTGGTATCCAAAAACTATAGATTTTTCAATGACTAGTTATTCGGATGCCGATTATGCGGGTTATAGAGTAGATAGAAAGAGTACTAGTGGGACATGTCAATTTCTTGGTAATTGTCTTGTTTCATGGTCCTCTAGAAAGCAAAATTCCGTAGCTCTCTCAACCGCCGAGGCGGAGTATGTTGCCGCGGGGGCTTGTTGTGCACAAGTTCTTTGGATGAAACATACTCTCCTTGATTTTGATTTGCACTTTGATCATATAAAAATATTTTGTGATAATACTAGTACTATTCACATGACCAAAAATGCAAATCAACATAGTAAGACCAAGCACATTGAGATTAGATATTACTTTCTTAGAGATCATTTTGAGAAAGGTGATATAGATATTGATTATGTTTCCACGGATTTACAACTAGCCGATATTTTCACTAAACCTCTTGATTTTGCTAGATTTTCGTTTATTTGTGGAGAACTTAATGTTTGTATTATTGAATAAACATGTTTTTCATAACCCTTTTTGATGTATGACAAAAAGGGGGAGAATAAGTTTACATGGACAAAAATAAGTTCATTTGGTCTTGGTTCCATATGAATTTATATGTTTTGTTGTTTTGTTTTTATGAGTTTTTGTGTTTTAAATAAATTCTTGTGTTTTAGTTATTTTTGGTATTTTTGGTATCAAGAGAAATTTTTGTTTTAATTGGTTTCAATAATTGGTGCATCATTTCAATTATTAGTTTCTAGAGCATATTCTTGTGTTTTAAGTATAGCATAATTTGAGGGGGAGTTTTCTCCTACCCTATATTTTTGTTAATAGCCTATTTGTTTTGTCATCATCAAAAAGGGGGAGATTGTTGGCCCAAGAGGTTACACTCTCCAATTATTTTGTGTTTTGATGATGACAAACCAAATATGAGCTATTTGGTACTAACAAATTTGTTAAGATAAGTTTCAGGTTTGTACCATGTTTAGAGACCATTCGCTTAGCTATTGCAAGAACTTCTAAGTTCCACAAAGCAAGGAAGGCAAATTGCACATCAAGGAAGGATCATAGAAGAGAAGGCACTAGCAAGGCATTGGATGGCTCAAAGACTTGAAGATAGCTCAAGAAGTCTTCATGTAATTTGTTTTTCAGTTTATAGTTTGTTAAAGAATAGTGGATAGGTTTGAAGCTCTATCACACACGTTTTTGCGCACATACTCATTCCAAAATAATTTCTTATAAATTATACAAAAATATTTTGCATACAAGATTTTGCCTACAGATATATATTTGTGTTTTATACTAATCCCTGTTCAAAAGTATTTTTGATAAAATCAAAATCCTCTTTTATTTCTTTTTAAATTTGGCTTTTTGACCTGATCCGGTCGACCGGGTCGGTCGACCGAGCCTATGTCAGTCTGGTCCGGTCGACCGGACCAGTCGACCGAAGTCCTGGCAGATGCACGTATCCGTGTGCACGTCTGTCGGTCGACCGGGGCGGTCGACCGGACTATTTATGTTTTGTCACAGTTTGTATCAGTCGACTGGGTCGGTCGACCGATAGCCTGTAACGGTCAAATTTTTATACTACCGGTCGACCGGCCCGGTCGACCGATCCGACCGTTTGAACAGTAACGGGCAGATTTTTAAGGGCTGTTTATTTTTGTCTTTTGTGTTTAAAAATCCATTTAAGGATATATTTTGATCTAATTACCTCCTAAACATCAGTAAATATGTTTTATCCCTTAACCCTAGCCCTCTCCTATAAATAGGGGTGTTTGGGGAGAGATTGGGAACAACAACAATCTTTGCAAAAATTCAAAAGTTTAAGGCTTTCAAAGTTCTTGGTTTTTGTGCTAAATTCTCTCAATTTTTTGAAGGGTTTTTCAAAAGTTTTTCTCTGATTTCAATTTCTTTTCCTTACACAAAAAGAGCTTCAATTCTACTCATTATTCTCTAAGGACCTTTTGTAAGGGAAGAGATTTTTGAAAGAGAGAGTTTGTGGTCTTTTGACTACCAAGGAAATCACTTGTTCTTGAGATTGTAGGAGTTGGGTACTCCATTGTAATTGTTCTTTGTGATAGTGGAAGTAGCTAGAATCCTTCTGGGAAGGCGGGGAGTAGAGCTGGGTGCTCGAACCTCGATAACATATCCTTGTGTTTGCGATTGGTTTACATTCTTGCAATCCTTGTTCTATTTTGCTTGCACTTATTACTTGCTCATCATATTCATTGTCATACTTACTTGCTTGCATTCATCTTGTGATTGTTGTAGCTTTAAATTTTTAATTTGACCCTTGATTAGCATTGTCACCTATTCACCCCCCCCCTCTAGGTGACTTTTCACACTCGAAGTCCATAAAGCCCATACATACTCGTGGAAACATAATCATCAGAAACATTTTAAATGAAGTGAGTGTACAAGTGTTATGTGACACAAATAATCATGAAAATAGACATTCAAGCTCAATATTCCTTAAAATATGAAAATCATCAAAACGATTTAATCTTCAAGGTATATGTATATCTTATACAAACTAAAGTATATATACATATCCAAACACAACGAGTCCACAAAAATATATGCATGAAGGCACGTGGCTCAATGGATGTATATGTATAAACAATAGTTTGGACAAGATAGCCATATACATGAAGTTAAATATAGAAACATGAAAAATATGGATAAAATAGGAATACAAGTTAAATGCATGAATCATCAAAACTAGACTATACTAGCACATCTAATGGGTACAAATAAGCGTTCAAGTACAAACATATAAAATTCTATTTGTGACCCACTATATGTACGAGTATAAATCCTAGTCTTAATGAAAACTAACATTTAAACATATATTCAAAACATGAAGCATAAAACGAGATATAAATCATCATGATAATTATAAAAACAATCATTATGTAAATCCTCATGATATTAGAGCTATGATAAACATGATAGCTAAACATATGCGAGAACACAAAAATAATTATCCATATTAAACATGGGCGTCTCTAAAGCTATACATGCATGTCAAGGATCTAATAATCAAGGCATTTTCATAATAATCTATAAACATCCAAAACATGCTATAAATAATGAACATGAAAAACATGCATAAATAAATAAGGAGTAAGAGACCGTTACTAAAATCTATGAGGCAACTCTCCATGTCTCCAAAACAAGGTGGTCTTCCCACCAAACCTCCCCTTGAAAGTGATGCATCCAAATGGTCATCATGAAGCTCGGAACGCATCCACTCCAAGGTACCGCTACTCTCACGTCATGTGAGAGCCCACACCTACATCAAATACAATAGGGGTGGTCTTTGGTACCACAACTTTTTGGGTCCATGGGGGTTAGCATTTTTCCTAACCTAAATAAATTTATTTGCTAAATTTTCATCATGTATTCTATCATAACAAAATCTAGTAAGGTGGCCCTTACGTCCACAATGTGTACAAGTGTACACATGAGCATACATAGTGTGATGTTTGAGATTGTGATAAGCTTGTGTATACCGTGGAGGGTGTGCATGCATAGATGAAACTTGTTTCTTTCGAAACAAAGATTCCAAACGTATATGACCCACAACACATTGGCTCAAAGTGGAGCCCAAACAATCTACACTCTTCTTAAGCATGGATATATCATTTTTAATCAAAGAAGAAGTGTGGCATGCAATAGATGAACTAGGTGAAGCTATCCTAGCATGGCAAACATGTGAATCCATATTATTTTGCAAAGAAATTTTTCTTTAAACAAATTTCTAAATCCTTAGAAATAGAATCAATTTTCATTTTTAAAGAATCATTCTCTTTTAAAACAAAATTTATTTTTGAAGACAAGTTTTCATTTATCTTCAAAATTATTTCACAATCATTTTTATTTTTCAAAAACTTTTTTCCTTTAATGCAAGGTCTAGTTGAGACTTCAATGAATCCCTCTCATTAGAAATCTCCACTTTCTCTTGCAAAATCATGTCAAGTCTAGAAAGCAAATTTTTATTTTCATTGTTAAGTCCTAAACTTTTCTTTTTCAACAAATTATATTTTTCTATTAATTTTTCACAAACAATAGATAGTCTTCATTCAAAGCATTTGGATCAACATAATCATCACATGAAGAACTAGCATCATTAGCATCTAATTGAGATTCCGATTGTACCTCAAGGGAGTCATTCCCTTGGACCATGTAGCATTGAGATTCGGATTCTCCACTAGATTCTTCCGGTAGGATTGGCAATTGAAGCTTAGAGGTGGACGTGGTCAACTTGTTCCACACTACAAAGCGGAATCAAGATTAGAAACAAGCATAAGATATTCTTTAGAAAGCGTACTTCTAATAGCCTCAAGGGCTTATGTATTGGCCCCTATATGATTGCGGTTACCAAGATAGCATTTTTTGGTAGCGGCAAGGAAAACATGCAAGCCTAGGGTTTTTAGGTAGATGGACATCCTATATTTCCACACGTCAATGTTGGAGACATCAAATATGGGAGGTGACAAGCAATCCATGAGTGTGTGCAAACAAGATATATGTGCAAATGCAAATAATAGATTAGCTAAGTCCAAGATCACACTCCTAGGTGGTTAAACCAAATATCAAGAGCAGATGCTCTGATACCAATTGAAATCACCTAGAGGGGGGTGAATAGGTGATAATGCTAATCTAAAAACTAAATGCGGAAATTAAAACTAATTGCAACTACACTTAGTGCAACCAACGAGTGTAGCCGAATTCCCCGTGAAGGGCTCTGCACTAACTCCTCTTGATTCCTCTGAATAAGAGTTGAGGCGCTATATGAAGCTCTCGTGGTTAAGCACAGGTGAGGCACACAAACACAAGCCAAGCATATAAAGATGATAAGCAATATGAAATAATGCAAGGCACAACACAAGCATATGTATGATATGGCAATATGAATAATGCACAACACAAATAAAAAAAGAGAGAGTTGAGAGTCAATGGATCAAACGCAAAGACAAAGATGTATTTTGAGGTTCGAGCCCCTCGCTCTACGTCTCCGCCTTTACCGAGAAGGATTTTCAATCCACTAACTTGTCCACCGAGGACTCCCACCGAGGGAACCTCCACCGAGGAGAATTTTGTACAACAAGGGAGTACCGAACTCCTCTCTCAAATAGTACAACCTCCACCGAGGCAAACAATTACCACCTCACACAAGAGGGGTAGGCCCGTAGCCAAACAACCACAATCCACCTCTACCGAAGAGGGATACAAATCCACCACCAACTCTACCTCACCAAGAGGGAGTAAACAACAATCTCAACCTCTACCAAAGAGGGAGCAACCAACAAAGGGTTTAAAACTTGGTGGTTTCCTCAACCACAAACAATATTCCCACAATTAAAAGATCCTATAGAATAGGATAGAGGATAGCTCAAGTGGAAATCAAGGTGTTTAGAAAATCAAATAACAAAGAAAAACTACTTGGGAAATCTCTTGTAAATGATAGAAATGAAAATCCAAAAACAATATCCCAAAAACCTAGTTTTCTTTGATTTTTCCAAAACCCTTGAAAACAAAACAAAGAATAGCAATTTGATTCAAAAACTTTTTGTTTAAAACACTAGAAGAGATCTAGAATTTTTGGCTCTAAAAATCTTCTCAAAATCCCAAAGAAATGGGGTATAAATAGGCCTCTCCAAAAATATAGCCGTTGGCTATTTTTTACAGCCTGGACGGCTGGCGGTCGACCGCCTGGTCGACCGCCAACGGTCAATTTTTTGACCGTTGGGTGCATCCAGTCGACCGGCCGGTCGACCGGCAAAAAACAGAGAGCAGAGCTCTCTGGTCCGGTCGACCGCCTGGTCGACCGGCCCAAGTGCCAGGTAGACGTGCACAGGTTGTGCATGTCGGTCGACCGCCCGGTCAACCGGATTCTGATTCAGTCGACCGTGCGGTCGACCGACAGAGCCTGTCAGGCACTGTTCTAGGTCAGAAAAACAGGATAAAAATTATTCTAATAAATCCCATAAATCTTCTAAAAATCTACAAAAATAGTTTTATCATTTTACATTGATATACAAACTTGTGTTAAAAATTTCAACACAAATTTCAAATATTTTGAACTATTTTTGTGTCTTACAAATTTTGTCAAAAACAAAAACCTGTATTTTTTTCCAAACTTTGATTTTTCAATAGGAAATCTGATTTTTCTTAAAACTCATTTAAATACAAAAACATGATACTTAAACACTTTAAAGCATGTTGCATATGGAGATGGGTCCAATATACATGAAACATATACATATCATAGTTTTTGTCTTTAATTCCAAAAATAATGTTTTGTTAAAAATACAAAACATCAAACCACATGAATAGGTAAGTCAAAATAAGTTTGTCTAGGAAGTTAAGTATGCATGTATATAGAATGAATCTACTATACATGAACTATTTAAACTTGTTTTGATCTAACTATTCATGAAAACCAATATTGGTTAAATTAAAAACCGAAAACCAATATCCAAAATATAAAACATGTGTGTGTTGTGAACTTGAGCATATCACACTATCTAATCTTTACACATGGATCTAAAACACACTAAACACTAGGATACCTAAGTCTTCTTGACGATCTCCATCTTCAAGTCGACTCGATCCAAAACGTGATCCACCGAGCTTGACTCCAACGAGTGTAATGTATGATCTTGATGCTCGGGCTCTGGAATCACCATGTGAAAACTTCCAAACTCCTTTGTTGAAGCTAATCACCAACTAATATCTTAATTATGATCTGAAACTAAAATCATAAGATTATTAGTAAACATAACTACATGAGTTAATCATCATCAAAACTAGAGTGAAAGGCCTTTGGGCCAACACTCTTGGGCTGTTTTCAATAAGATTTTTAGAGAGCTTTTCTTCCCATCTTTCAAGTGTTTTGCAGCAAGTTTGAAAAGAGTTTTTGAGCCTAAAAGTTTTATTTTTATTTGTTTTAAAGTGTTGAAAAAATCAAAGAAAAGAGAGTTTTTAGGAAATTAGTTTTGATCTTTCTTTACAAATCTATATGGCATTTTTCTCAAGTGTTTTTCGTTATTTTTTTCCTTTCAAATACTTTATTTTCTCATACTTGAGCTATCATATCTAATCCTATCTATAGGATCATGTTTTGTGAGAAAAATTATTTGTGGACTATTGTAATCACCAAGAGTTGTTTGTGGTCTATTGTAATCACCAAGAGTTGTTTGTAGTCTATTGTGATCACCAAGTTTGTAATCTCTTCTTTCCCTTGGCTTTGTGTCTATCCCTTTTGTGTAGAGGTGATTGTGGTTGAGCTTTGAGTTTGTGTCTATCCCTCTTGTATAGAGGTGATTATGGTTGAGGTTTGGTTTTGTGCCTTGTTCCTCTTATAGAGGTGATTATTTTTTGGTTTTGTGTGAATCCCTCTTGTGTAGAGGTGATTGTGATTATGATTTAGCTTTGTGCCTATCTCTCTGGTGCAGAGGTGATCGTGTTTGAGAGAGGAGTAGTGTACTCCACGTGTAGAGTTATAATTCCTTGGTGAAGGTCCCTTTGTGGAAGGTCCTGTGTGGATATAGTGAAAATCCTTCTGTGTGAAGGCGGGAACGTAAAGCAGTGGCTCGAACCTTGAAACATACTTATTGTTTTCGTTTGATCCACTATCTCTAAACTCTATCTCTCTTATATCTTGCATTACTTTATATTGTACATATTTATATGCTAGATATAGTTTTTGTATTGTCTATACTTGTGTTGAACCAAGAGAGCTTCATATAGCACCTCAACTCTTGACCTAGAGGAATCTCGAGGAGATAGTCCAAAGCCCTTCATGAGAATTCGGCTACACTCTTCGGTTACACATGTGTGTTGCATTTGAGTTTTAATTCCACATCATTTGTCATTAGATTAGCTAATACACCTATTCACCCCCCTCTTGGTGTATTTCAATTGGTATCAGAGCCTATGCTTCTAATATTAGGTTTAACCACCTAGGAGTGAGATCTTAGATTGCTAATATGGATTTGCATTTACACACATATAGTCTATACACTCATAGTCACCTTGCCCCTCCCATGTTTTATGTTTCTAACGTCGATATGTGAAAGTTTAGGATGAGTGCTTATTTAAAAACCCTAGGTTTGCATGTCATCTTATCACTATCAAGAAAACTTATTTTGATAATGACAAGTACATTGAGGCTAATGCACAAGCTTTAGATGAACTAAAGCATATACTTAGCAAAGAATATTTATGTATGATTTCTCATTGTAATTCTGGTTATGCAGTGTGGAACACATTGACCTCTCCCGAGCTACAAACGACAAACTATGTGGAGAAGGAACCCTTGGTGGATGAGTCCGACGAAACTTGCTATATGGTCTAAGGGATTGACTCCCTTAAGGTACATTCAGTAATTTAATTAGATGATAGTGCTAATTCTTCTTGTGATCGATGCACATGCATTAAATGAAGAACTATCTATGGTTTGTGAAAACTTGCTAGAAAAATACAAACTTCTGATAAAAAAAGTTTTAAATTAAAAGAAGAAAATAAAAATTTATTTTCTAAACTTGAGATGCTTTTGCAAGAGAAGGTTGAGGTTTCAAGTGAAAGGGACTCCTTGAAAAGCCAACATGACCTTGTTTAAAGGAAAATGAAATTTAGAAAAATAAAAATGATTTTGTTGATGTTTTGAAGAAAAATGAGGTTTTGTCTTCAAAACTTGAAATTATTTTAAAAGAGAATGATTTTTTGAAAAATAGAATTGTCTTAATTTCAAAAGAACTAGATTTAGTTTCAAAGGAAAATATTTCTTTAAAAAATAATTTTGATTCCCATGTTTGCCATTACTACTATAGATTCATCTTCTATTGATAAACATATTGCATTATCTACTTCTTCTTCAAGTATTAATAATAATATTTGCATGTTGAAGAAAAGTGTAGATTATTTGGGCTCCACTTTGAGCCAATGTGCTATGGATCATAAGAAATTGGAATCCATTTTTTGAAAGAAACAAATTTCACATGTTCATGCACACCAATCACGGCATACACATGCTCACCATGATCACACACATAAGTCTATACATGCTCATGTGTACACTTGTACACATTGTGGACGTACGGGGCACCTTATAAAGTTTTATTATGATAGAATAAATATTTCAAATTTTGCAAATAAGTTATTTGGGTTAGGAAATGTGCTAACCCCCATGGACCTAAAAAGGTATGGGTACCAAAACCCCCTATTGTATATTTGATGTAGTGTGGGATCTCACTTGGCGTAAGGGTATTGATGCCTTAAAGGTGGATGCGTTTGAGGTTGATGGACACTAGATTGGATGCATCACCTTCAAGGATGTTTGGTGGGAGGACCACCATGATTTGAAGACCTAGAGATTAGCCCTATTAGTTTTGGTAACTATCTCAAATTCTTATTTTAATTACATGCTCTTATTGATTGATTCCTAGCATGTTTTATTTTTTCATGTTCGTTATGTTAAATGCAATGACAATTAGACTTGAGATATACATAAATAGTATTTGAAATACACCCATATTTATATGGACTATTATTTTTGCTATTTTCACTATAACTTAGTTATTGTGTATAGCTCTAAAAGCACGTGTATTTACCCTAATGATCATGTTGATTTATGATTTTACACTTCATGTTTTTGATTACTTATTTAGATGGAGCTGTCATTAAAACTTATGTTTATACTTGTACAAGTAGTGAGATACACTTGGTTATTATGTGTTTGTACTTCATTACTCATTTGTACTCATTACATGCACATGTATAACCTAGTCTTGATGATTCTTTCATTTATACTTGTTTTCCTATTTTTGTACATGTTTTCACAAAAATGAGTTTATTTTCATGTGTATGTCAATTTTGTCCAAAACTTTAGATATATATATGTCTATCTTAGAGTCACTTGCTTTTCATGTAGTATTCTATTATGGACTCATTTATGTTTGGGATATGTATGTATACTTTTAGTTTCAACAAACATACATATACCTTGAAGCGTATTTAGTTTTGATGATTTCTTACTTTTGATAAAAGAAAATTCACATGAGCTTCGATGCCCTATTTTCATGATTTTATTGATTACATGATTCTTACACTCTATGTTTGGTGTTTACTCATGATTTTTGCACATATATGTACTTTATTGCTTTTTGAGTGTCGATGATCGTGTGATTTTCATATTTTCTTGGGATACTTATTGTTTATTCCTTTCTTGAAAGATTTTAAACTAATTTTGAAAACTACCTTAAATTTGTTCATTAATATTTTCAAATCATAATTTAAAAACCCTTAACATTAAAGGGCAGATGGATGAGTGACCATGCCTTGTATACCCTAATTGAATATCTTTTAAACTTGTGCACGAATAGGGTGGTAGGTATGAGTTATACACAGGATCATCATGAAATTTTTTTTGTATACTCATATTTGTTTCTTATATATGTATGCTTCAAATTTCGGTTAGTATTTTCATACATACATACATACATACATACATACATACATACATACATACATATATATATATGATTTGATTGTGTTTGTTTTACAATGTCTTTACATTCTTAAAGCACAAATTATATTTATCTTAAGCATAATTTTATTTAAATATTAATTAGTATCTTTATAAGCTTATGCATTGATTTCAATTGGTATTTACTTGGTATCAAAATGTACTTCATGTTTCACCTTCAATTGGTATCAAAATCTACTATTGGTATCTTAAATTTTTTTTCAAGTGGTACCAACAATTATTTTTGTCAACGACTATTTGATTTCATTGGTATCATAATTCATTTTGTCAACTTCAAGAAATTTCAAAAATGTGTTTTAAAAGTGGATTCAAAATTTATTGATATGTTTTGCCTATATGCAAGGGGAGCTTAACATCTCCTTTAGATTCATGTTGAAGCGTAATACTCATATAGTAGAGCTTGACCTCTCTTCCTTATGTGGTACACGTGTATAGAAGGAGCTTAATATCTCCGTTTATACATTGTATATTATGCTTTATGTGGTTAGGGTTTAGTCATCCCTTCTCCATGTAATGCATGTATGCAGGGGAAGCTAACTTATCGTCTCTCCTCTTCATGAATGTATATCGCGTATACATCTTTATTGTTTGGTTGTCTTCACCCCTTTGTTGATGAATTAATAAAAAGGGAAGAAGAATTTAGTGAGTTTATATATGCATGCTTAATATTGATATTATGCATATATGTTTTGTTTACTTTAATGTATTTCATTGAATATCTATTTATTTATTACTATGCATGAGTTAAAGGGGAGCTTCTATGAAGCTTATCTTTAATCTATGCATATATAACTCATGAGTTTTGTCACATCAAAAGGAAGGAGATTTTGGCCCCTGTCACTCTAGTTTTAATGATGATTAACTCATGTAGTTATAGTACTAATGATCTTGTGTTTATATAGTTTCAGATTTACTATCAAGATCTTAGTAGGTGCTTAGCTTCAACAAAAGAGTTTTGGAGCTAACATGTGTTAGTTCAAAAGCTCACGTGTCAAGGTCGCATCTAGCACTCGGATGGAGTCTCTTTGGATCATGTTTGGATCGAGTCGGCTTGGAGAAGGAGTTCTATAAGAAGCCTTCAGTTTGTCTATTTTAAGTTTGTGTTTAGATCTTCTGTAAGATAGACTAGTGTTGATATGCTCAAGTTCACACACACACAAAAGTTTAATATGTTTGGTTTTCAGTTTAACTGGTTTTGGATTTCGAATATATATATATATATATATATATATATATATATATATATATATATATATGATTTTTATGAATAGTTAGAATCAAAAAAAATTTACATGATTTAATGTATATTAGATTTCATTTATATACATATATGCTTTATATATTTAGAAAAACTTATTTTGATGATCCTATTCATGTGTTTAGAGTTTTGTAATTAACAAAACCTATTGTTTATTTCATGTCAAAAACATAGATATATCATTTATATGTGTCTTGAATTCTATTCATACACTCTTTGCTTCAAATGTATTTCAATATCATGTTTTGTATTTATATAAGTTTTAGAGAAAACGGGTTTTCATTTCAAAATCTAAATTTTGAAAAATACGGTTTTCAGTTTAAAGCTTAATTTATATATCATAAAAGTAGTTCAAATAGTTTGTAATATGTGTTGATTTTTGGTCACACATATTTATTCTTCAAATATTTATAAGAACCTATTTTTGTGGAATTTATGAGAATTTATGGGATTTTATTGGAGTTAAAATGACTAAGTTTCATAACCCTTTTCCTAGCCAGAGCCTGCTGGTGGTCGACCAGTCGGTTGACCGATGTGCACAAGAACATGCACAAGGCCAGCCTAGAAGGCCAGTCGACCGAGCGGCCGACCGACTGTAACTACCCAACTCTCGGCTAGTGCTGGTCGACCGGAGCGCAACGGTCAAAAATATGACCGTTGGACGGTCGATCGATCGGTCGACTAAAAGGTCAATTTTGACCTTTTCTGGCTGCCAACAGCTATATTTTTTAGAAGCTATAAATAGGGCTTCTCTTGGGCTGTTTTCAACAAGAATTTTAGAGAGCTTTTTTCCCCATCTTTCAGGTGTTTTGCAGTAAGTTTGAAAAGAGTTTTTAAGCCTAAAAGTTTTATTTTTATTTGTTTTAAAGTGTCGAAAAAATTAAAGAAAAGAGAGTTTTTGAGAAATTAGTTTTGATCTTTCTTTACAAATCTATGTGGTGTTTTTTCCCCAAGTATTTTTCTTTATTATTTTCTTTCCAAACACTTTATTTTCTCACACTTGAGCAATCATATCTAATCCTACTTGTTTTCCATTGATTTAGCAAAGGGGAAAACTTACAAAAAAAAGTGTCGAGGAGCTAAATTACAACACAAAAGATTACAAGTAGATCTCTTCTGAGATTCTGGAGAAGTGTACCGATAGGAGTCTGGTCAGCGCACGATCACTTTGTCCATTTGACGATGCGATCGATGGGATTCCCTTCTCGCCTGGTTCGGGAAATCAGAGAACAGAAGGTTGGTAGAGCCCTCTTGTTATATCTCAACCTGTCTCCACTTGAGAATTCCTTCTCGCCTGGTTCCGGAGATTCCTTGAGAGGAAGATCTTAGGGTATCAGCACCCTGATTAGAGAAGCAGTTCTCTGAATTCTCTGAATTCTTGAAAGTAAGAGAATGGATCTCTGTTTAGCCGCCTCTCTCTGTGCGTCTCTTTTGTCTGTGCGCATCCTCCCTCTTCTTGTGCCTCTGGTGGGCTATTTATAGGGAGAGCAGGGGTATAATTGTCCCTTGAAAATCTGAAAACAGATTGAGTCAATCTGTTTAAATTTGAAAAGTAGCCTTGCTGGGAGGCTAAAATCAGCTTCTGCGAAGCTAGGAATAGCAGGTAGCATCGATCTCCTGATCTGTTTTGATCCTTTCCAATAATTGAAAGATCTCCCTTGATCCTCTTACTTGTTTTAGGAGAGTCAAAAGATTATGGCAAACAACTGCTAAATTTGATCTCAGATT
Source organism: Agave tequilana (assembly GCA_038442645.1). Classification (NCBI taxonomy): domain Eukaryota; kingdom Viridiplantae; phylum Streptophyta; class Magnoliopsida; order Asparagales; family Asparagaceae; genus Agave; species Agave tequilana. The sequence goes on along the minus strand of JAVJIF010023022.1, from coordinate 7,928 downwards.
TGATCTTGATTAGATTTGATTTGATCTCATCTGGAGATTTAATTGGTCAAAGGTTAACCATGAAAGACCCGCATCGGAGCTGCCGCGTCGAGCTCGCAGTGGAGCTGAAAGAAGCATCTGGCGAAGTCAGAAGAAAGCTCTTCAGCGGAGCTAGATAACATCTGTGGCGAAGTTATCGAGCATCCTTCTGCGCAGTTGCGTGTGACTTCGAGCGAAGTTAACTCTTTGCGGAGTTAACTGAGCACTTCAGGCGAAACTGTGAGTTAGCTCACTGATAGAGCTTTGAACAGCTTCAAGGCGAAGTTGAATAAACTTAGACTCTCAGGTGAGGCTATCCCCTTGGGCTCATGTGATGCTAAGCGTTGAGCTAACCTAACATCTTAGACCAGCTTAGATCTCTTCAAAGACAAGCTGGGTTTACTGTCTGCTTCACTGGATCAGTAGAGTCCAAGTTGCTGCTTTGTCCCTCAGAGATGGGTACAGAACTGGTCGTCAGCTTGTCTGTTACTTGTCTTTTGTGAATGTGAAGAAGTTTAGGCATTGTTTAGGCCAGTCAGGAGTCATGTCTTTTTTACAGTGTCAACAAGACCCCCTTTAAAGTTTTCAAAAGTCTGCAATGGAATGGTTCAGGCTTCGAAATACTTTGAATTGCTTCAATTGATGTTATTTGAAGTACGAACGTCGCCATGGTGGTTGAGTTCAACTTCGCTTTCAACCCTGCTTCCGGATTGGAATAAGTTTCGCCGAGGAATCGTGTAGAATCGCAATTCTGGATAGTTTCGCGTCTGAGTAGCTCCGCATCTGGGTGGCTCCGCGTCTGAGCCTCCCGGAGTAGATTCGCTTCCAATTGGTCTTAGAATGTTGTTCTTTTCCCGAGACTAACTGCTTTCGGCTAGTTACGAGAAGGATTATTTCCTTTACCGAAGTTGAAATAACTTCTCTTGACGAGGGAGATCATTCCTTCTGCGTGCATTTCCGAGAGAGACTATTCCCTTTCTCAAGGCTCAGTAAATGCCTTAAATTCGCTCGCGCTTCTAAGCTTGAAGCAGCAGCGGTGCGATCAGGCCATGAGGCCTATAAATAGGACACTTGAAGTCCTCTACAGAGAAGCAGTCTGTTCATGACATCTCCTGGTTGTTTAGAGAAGTATACTCAGATCTCTGAAATAGTGGAGGTGCCCACTCTGTTCATTAACCGGCCAAGAACTGGTGAGTCTCGGTCATCCAGAGACTTTACCAATGAATTAATGACTTTAGGAAGTTTATTTTCCGTTAATATAGCTTTATCAGCTGCATCAGGGATTGATTTTTCTTATTCTTCATTTTGTATCTGACTGATCTGCAGAGAAGGATTTCAGCCCTATTTTCCAGCTTCCCGGCGAAGCTATCAATTTCACTTGATCAAAAAAAGATCAATGCATGTTTGCCCGCTAAGTTCGTCACATAGGCAAGAATTGGTGACTTAGTCTCTTCAAGTTTGAGCCAGTCTTGCCATATAGGTGGGGCTAAGACTGCGTCCCTCTGTATCAGTCTGGCTTAGCCGTATAGGTGAGGCTAGGACTTAGCTCTTTTTAACGCTCCTTCAATATAACTGTCTTAGGCGGAGCTAAGACTTGGCTTACGCTGAGCTAGCCCGTCATTACTGTGCTAGCGAGGCTATCTTCTGCTTAATTGAAATCCATCCTTAAATTGCAACTGAATTGGATATAAATTGCTTCGCCCCAAAGAATTTGCCTTAGCGTGCCATGCTTGCATTTTTTCTTCGTTTTACTGCTAACCTATTTTCAGTTTGCATTGCAGTGAGCTATGCTCGCCAGTCTTTTGTTTTGATGAAAAAGACTAGAAAGTTGCCTCCTACTTTTCCAGTTGAAAATTTAAATCCTAAGAAGGAGGAACAAACTGGGGCAGCTGATGTGTGTTCCCAGAAGAGGTTGGCAGTCGCTTATCCGAGATGATCCACTTCGGGAAAGCGGACGTCACCTGTAAGGTCTCGGATCCTTCCTTTGCCAATTTAAGGAAGATCCAGCTTTCTGGTGGCAACTAGTCCTTTGTCAATTTTCATCAAAGAAGATCCAGCTTCTTAATGGCAAAATCTGCCATTAAGCGAAGGATTACGGCCTTATACAGGAGAAAGGCCTTTCGTGTCCAGTTGGTTTGGCTTGGAAGTAGATAGGACCACTTGTATGCCTTTGGAGCAATGATTCGATTGTATGAAAGACCACTTTGATGTAGCGTCAATGTATCTTCCCTTTTGAATCATAAAAGTTTATTTTGTGCTGTTTATCTGCTTTGTTTCTCCTTCTTTTTGACCCGAGAACACCTGGAGTGGACCGACGGAGCTAAACTTCCTGCGAAGTTAAAGACAGAATCCTATCTGAATTAGGAACGAGCTTCCAGGGAAGCTGGCATGAATTTTCTGCGAAGTTTGAGCTCTCAGCGGGGTTAAGGTTCATCTTTCGGCGAAGTTACTCAAACGTTGCAAGAAGTCGATGCTGAACTCATGGCAGAGTTAGCTCTTAGTGGGGCTAAAGTTACGCTTCTTAGGAAGGCGCTTTAGGCGCCGTTTCAAATTAATTTGAAATGACTACCTGCGCTCCTTTCGAGGAGGCAGAGCTTTAGGCAGTCATCAGCCTATAAAAGCCTGATCGGGCTGAAAGAGAAGGTACCACTTCTCTTTGAATTTTCAGAGCACTTTGACTCTTTTCTTCTTCTTCCTCCTTCGTTTGGAATTTCAAGAACTTCGTTTTCAGTTCTCCGATGGCTCCCAAAAGACGGGCAAGAAAAGAGGTAGCAACCTTTACGAAGGAGGGTCCTTCTCCTCCTCCAGTCATCGAACGACCTATTGCGGGTAGGGATCTTTCCCTTTGATCAGAGATTTTCATCTCTCTTTTAAAGCCAATTTCTGGCTATCTTCTGATAAATCCAGAGCGATCAATCATGATCTCGTGATCTTAGGGAATTCCATTCCCTGAATTTCCCTTGATTTCTTGATTGAGAATCTTAGAATCGAAGGGTCTCTTCTTCAAGCTTCTAGGCAAAGCTATCTCTTAGGCGGTTCACATCCTATTGAATGATATGATGCGAAGCTAACCTTTGGAGTGTGACTGAAAAGGACCTTAATGCCCTTAAAATAATCTTTAGGCAATAAGACCTTTCTGACGAAGTTAGCCCCGGGGGCTTTGTCGCATTCTATTGTACGAGGTCAAGCTTCCAGAGCGAAGCTAACACTTGAATATTTTTTCTGCATCCTGACTTCATGTGGAATGCGGAGTTACGCTGCAACTGCGAAGCTAAGCTTCGGGCCAAAGCTATCATTAGGCCAGCTTCGCTCGGAGAGCAAGGCTATGCCTTAACTTAAATTATATTCTTGTTTTAGCTCTTGTTTGGTTGATGAACTTATCATAGTTTCTCCTTGTTCTTGCAGTGCACTATACTCCTGGTCCTCTGAACAGTCTCTTGGCACAGCCAAGGGGCTAGATGGCAATGTCAGCCTACAGTTTCAAGGGCAGGCTTCACTGTTCAGCGAGCGAAGCGCTCCTGCACGGGATGCACTTATTCATGGTGGGGATCAGTGCACTATGAGGAGCATCTTAACTACTGCTCCTCCCTTGAAGATTCTGACCGAAGAATCTATCGAAAGCCCAGCTTCATGTTTGGAGATGCAGCGCCAGATAATAATCACCAGCTGCTAGCCGGAGAAGGGCAGTAGATTTTTAAATTGGATGGTGAGAAGTACTATCTCCCATCTAGCAAGCGGCATTTTCCCTTGTCCTTCTTTCAATGCGTGATGAGGGCTCGAAAGATGCAGTGGTAATTAACTCGGACTAACTAACTCCGTTCACATAGGAAAGTTGATAATTCCGTCTCCCGGTTACACAAGGGCGGTCCTCCTCGCTGCATATTGGGTCTTCACCCTGGGAATGTACTTCCAGACATCCCAGTGGGAGAAAACCCCGCGGTGGCTCAGACCTTTGGAAATCAGTTCTTTAAAGTTTGTGGCAATTATCCAGCCACTGATTTCAGGACTCCAGGGTGGATTCACCCTCCCAAGACATGGTGGAGGGACTTGACTTTATATGTCCTTGCTCATTTTGAGGAGGATCTGGAGAGGCTGGGACTTTATAAGGCCGTCAGGGCGACCTGTTATGACATTCAGATGAGTGTAGCGAACTTCTATACCATCTTTGAGTTATATTGCCCGGCTACAGGGACTTTCTTCACCCCTGTTGGCGAATTGGATATGGCTCTGCACGAGATATGGGAAGTCTCTGCTCCGCCTTTGGGGTCTCTCCCATATAAAGAATATTTCCCGTACGAGGCGGAATTGGCACTTCTGGAGAAGCAGGAGCCCGCTTTGCTTGAGACCTACCGGGAATTGATGTGTCACCTATGCATTTGCTCCAGCATGCATGGGAGTAGTAAGGGAGCTTCATGCAGTTTAAAGAGCTGGGGAAATTATTTGTTCCCCGATTTGGAAGGTACTCCTGAAGCGGCTCATTGTGGAGTTATAGATGAAGACATCTTTCGCCGGATGCAAGAGCACTCTCAAGGGGATTTGATTCTAGAAGAAGATGACGGACCCTATGAGAAAGGTGATATTCTTCAGAGTTTCCACCACCAGGCTCGTCGACCGACGTCGCGGAAGGCACTTCTAACTGGTTTCTTAACGGTCTGGTTGAAGAGATATGTGATGCCGTCTTCGTCTGGCGATGTCATTCATCCGACTTTCTTATTGCCTGCCGTTCGTCTAGTCCATGGTCGTTCTCTTGGACTTCTTCCAGCCATGGTATGCTGTATTCAAAGAGGCCTTCGTGCATTGACGGAGGCTTTCTGTAGGCCACCACAACGAAGCGGGGAAAGGGGACTATCTTGCCTCGCGACGGGCCAAACCCCAGAATAGGTTTGCCATATACTTATTTATTGGCATGGTTCGCCCTTCACTGCTCTTCCATTATCCAAGCCAGAGAGGAGCCCCCAGAAGGTGTTCGAATGGCGCTTCTCCGTCGATTCGAGAGGTATTCATGGTCAAAGACTTATGTGGCTGCGGTCCGTAAGCTGCTGCGCCGTCATGACGTCTATAGCCTTTTTCGATGCTTCACCTACATTCGTGATGTGAGCTATGGTGAAGAATTCAAGGATGTAGGAGAAGGGCAGATGTCATTGAGTCGGGGATTTTTCGAGTGGCTGGTTAGCATCCGGCCATCACACTTGTTGTATAGAAGTGGGGACACCTGTTACCTGGAGCCCTATGTTCCGAGTCGGTTTGCCGGCCAGTTTTGGGTATGACCAATTGTATGTAGGCAATCCAAACAGCAGTCTGGCCTTCATGGGGAGTCTCCTCAATGGAGCTCGTGCCTGTTGTTTTCTTCATTGCTGGCTGTACTGAGGCGCGACTGTGCATGCCGCTAAGGACTCTGAACCTTCTGATGACCCTGAGATTCTGCCAGTGGTATAGAATTTTGAACTCCACACCCACTAGATTTTCTATTAATTCCTTTGTGTGAAGTTTATCTCTCAGCAGCTGAAGCGGAAGGTCACTGAGAAGAGCGAGGGTAAGAGGGTCCGCGTTCCAGGCCTCGGGGAATTCATTATCGTTGATGATAGCGAAGCCTCAGATGCAGGAAGTCCTCGATTTGAAGCGGATACAGGTGCTGAGGCTCCAACAACTACTTCTGGTGGGGTAGGCACGGCCCCCATGGAACATGTTGATGTGGAAGAAGTGGAGGAAGAAGATCCTGACGTCCACTTCAAGCGAAAGCGGGAAGGTGGATCTCATAGGAAGAAGGTAGTGAAGAAGCCTCATCGCTACGCTCCTACGATTATTGCAGAGGGCGAATCATCTGCAGTGCCTCCTCCTCCTGCTCCATTGATCATTAGATTGTCGGCTCCTAGGCAGACTACTGGTAAAGCTGCTCTAGACCCGGGTAAGATCAGCTCCGTTCTTGTAATATACTTCTTGTGTGTTCCATATAGCTTATTGTTTACTTTATGATTCAGGAACTGAGGCGGTAAAGAAGCCCGAGAGCTGAGACTGACGGAGAATAGGGGGAGCATTATGATCCCCTATTCACTTATAGAGAAGGCGATGAAGCTGGCTATTTTGCCGTCTCGGAAGAGTCTGGAAGTGACGCGGCTGATGTAGGTCCTTCAGGTGCTGGGACTTCAAAAGGAAGTCCCGTAGCCTCTAACTCTTTTGGGTGGACCACAGAGGGTTCGGCAAGTAAAGGTGAGCCGGCCGTCCTGTTGATTCTGCCAAAGATTTTCCAATAGAGCCTGCAGGGACTGATGCAGCCGTCAAGACGATTGAGGTGACATCATCTTTTGGTAGTGTTTTGACCTTCTGACTCCTGCTATTTATTATGCCTTACTTAAATAAAATCTTGTTGTAGGTGTTCCGCCTCTGGGTGCATCGATTTCAAGAGAGCCAACCAATCTTCCTAAGGGAACCAGGGGTGAAGTAAGTACTTCGACCGCGGCGGATGCTACCGAGTTGGATGCTTTGTATCACGGGTTGCCCTCTTATCAGCCTGAACCCGCCAGAGGGAATGAAATTGAGGGAACAGTAGTCATGGAACCAACCTCATTCCAATTATATCGGTAAGTGAGATGCCATCAGTTTCGCCAGTGTCGCCTATCTTGCCAAGCGCGGAGCTGAAGGTGATTACTAGTCCTACTTCTCCAACATTGGTGGTTGAGCCGGCCCTCCCAGAAATAGTCATTAGTCCTACCTCAGTTGTGGCTGGTGTACTGGTCTCGATGAGGACTCCTCCGAGATTACTGATGACCCCTCGTGTTGCTACAGCTAGTGCTTCTATTATTTCCTCCATAGTTACGCCAGTGAAACCAGTGGAAACTCTGTCTTCAGGGGCTGCTCGTTTGTCAGGAGTAATTGAGACCGAGAACGAATTCGTGGCTGAGTTAGTCGATAGCTTTTATAAGAGTTTGAAACGATCCATTGCTTTAGTCTTGAAGGGCTCGACTACCTCATTTTCTACTTTAAAGGTGGTCCTCTCCCGAAGCATTGACAGTATCTAAGACTTTGGAGGTGATGATCAGGTCGCCACATTGGAGCTTCTGGTGGACAAACTCGAGAGGGATGTGGACGAATGGTGCCGTCTTAGTCATTCAGATCTAGAGTCTTCAGTTAACGAGCAGCTTGCGCACCTTGTTACTCAGATGCATGAAGCTCATCTCGTCGCTCAAGAAGCTGCTAAGGCCATTTCTTCTGATTTGAATCCTTGAAGATTAGGAAAGTAGAGCTCAGGGATGCCATAGACGCTTCTAGTAGTGCTCTTCTTGACGCTGAGGATAAAATTGAAAAGGCCAAGGAAATGATCAGGAAGGCTAATCTCCTTTTGTCCAAGGCTGACCCAGTGCGTCTTGAAGAGACTGCCCGGCTTGAGCAGCTAAGGCCCGAATGACGAGTCTTACGGTAGGAGCTAGCACAGAGGGCAACCTTGGTTAAAATTGAAGCTCACTTGGCCCAAACGGCGAGCTTTAATGAGACCGAGTTGAGGTCGCAGGCGCTTTTCAGGGCTGCTGAAGAGAGGAAGATAGGCTAGCCACTCTTGAAGAATGGATAGAGTCCTATGAAGCACTGTCATAGCTTGTAATCTGTGCATTCATGTATCCTCTTTTTTGGATCAATAAAAAGTGATTTTATTTTGACTCCCCTGTTGTATTTCCAACTTGTTTTTAGCTTTTGAATTCCGCTTTCAAGTTGTATTGTAGCCATTTGAGAAAATAGTCCTTACTGGACTAAAAATTAGACCTGGCTATCTGCCGGTTCAGAGGTCGCAATGACGTAACCGATTAAGAAGCCATCAAGCTCAAAATTGTCATATGATGACAAAGAAATAGTCCTTACTGGACTGAAGGATGAGACTTGGCTATCTGTCGGTTCAGAGGTCACAATGACGTAACCGATTA